>VDFB02112746.1:0-18779 GCA_007258455.2 Sequoia sempervirens
ATACTTTCATTCAGAATCTATAAATAATATTTTAAGCAAACATTAACTATGACAATGATTCTATATGATATAATTTTTAAAATAAAGTTTGATACAATTTAAAAATTAATTTTATTAAGATAAGTCCTAAAATATATTTCAAGTTCAATAACATACACCATTTTACATCATTGTCAAAGTATGGGGACTCTTAGCACATACAAAATGTTCTAAGGTCTACAATGTTATTTGAAAAATTGGCCTTTTTGGACTTAAAACCTAAACCCTAGCTATTGGCTTAAAACATGCATTGATATCTGCGCTTTATTTTCTATTTGTTCCATGACCTCTTCAGTTGATGCCCGTCCCGCTTAAGTCGTGTCCAATAGTCTTAAAAATAGTCTTTAAAATATTAGAGATTAGACTGCACTAAAATTTTAAGCTTACCTTTTGTTAAATCATATCTACATGTTAGAACTTGATTTTTTGGTGAATGGGGTCAAACCTAAGGGGCTCAATGTCAAATTGTAGGAAATTTTGAGGCTTTCTTTTCATTTCAAGACAACCATCAAATTGAGAACATAAAATTCAAAACATTTGATAATGAATCTTGTAAATAATCAACTTCAATATTTCAACATTAGTTTGAAAGGTAAGAACCCTCATTCATTGCATTTAATTTTTGAATTTATTTATCACAAGTTTATCAACTTAGCTCTAGAATCTAGGTTAATCTTGTTCCATTTTTATTATTTGACTTAATCATCTTAAATTATTCATGTCATTCAAATAGAAATTTTTTCATTTCATTCCATTTTGATGCCCAAAATTCCTACCCCTCAGGATTTATCCCTATTTTCAATTAGATTTTTTTGAATATGATAGTTATGATATATTTATTTATGATTTGATTAGGATTTGATTTACCATTCATATTTGTGCTTCATAGGTATGTACTCTAGGGCTTTTGACCCATTTTGTGACTTTGCTTTCACTCACCCTCATTGGTGCCTCTAAGGTTTTATTTTCATAAATGCTTGTGATTATTTTTTTAATTGATCTTAGTCCTCACCTCATTCCTATATCATTTATTCATTTTTCTTAGGATTTTGGGCCTTTATTGCATTAATACTTTTAACATTATTGACCCACCCTTTGATACATCTTTATTGCTACATAGTTTTATCGAGGATTCTCATGATTTCTTATCTTTGACTTTTGATCATACTTTTATTATATTTTGACGTGTTTATACAATTTATGGCATTTGATTTTAACATCCTTAATTCAATTATGTCATTTTATCATAAGCATGAGATCACATTATCTTTTTCTCTTGTGTATATCTTTACAATATTATGATTGAGCATAATACTTTCATTCAAAATCTATAAATAATATTTTAAGCAAACATTAACTATGACAATGATTGTATATGATATAATTTTTAAAATAAAGTTTGATACAATTTAAAATTAATTTTATTAAGATAAGTCCTAAAAATATATTTCAAGTTCAATAACATACACCATTTTACATCATTGTCAGTATGGGGACTCTTAGCACATACAAAATGTTCTAAGGTCTACAATGTTATTTGAAAAATTGGCCTTTTTGGACTTAAAACCTAAACCCTAGCTATTGGCTTAAAACATGCATTGATATCTGCGCTTTATTTTCTATTTGTTCCATGACCTCTTCAGTTGATGCCCGTCCCGCTTAAGTCGTGTCCAATAGTCTTAAAAATAGTCTTTAAAATATTAGAGATTAGACTGCACTAAAATTTTAAGCTTACCTTTTGTTAAATCATATCTACATGTTAGAACTTGATTTTTTGGTGAATGGGGTCAAACCTAAGGGGCTCAAAGTCAAATTGTAGGGAATTTTAAGAATTCTGGTTCATTTCAAGACATTCATCAAATTGAGAACATAAAATTGAAAATCTTTGATAACCAATCTTGTAAATAATCAACTTCAATATTTCAACATTAGTTTAGAAGCTAAGGACCCTCATTCATTGCATTTTAATTTTGAATTTATTTATCAAGCAAGTTTATCAACTTAGCCTCTGTGAATCAAGTTAATTCTCATGTTTCATTTTATTATTTGACTTAATCATCTTAAATTATTTATGTCATTCAAATAGAAATTATTTCATTTCATTCCATTTTGATGCCCAAAATTCCTACCCTCAGGATTTATCCCTATTTTCAATTAATTTTTTGAATATGATAATTATGATATATTTATTTATGATTTGATTAGGATTTGATTTTCCATTCATATTTGTGCTTCATAGATATGTACTCTAGGGATTTTGACCCATTTTGTGACTTTGCTTTCACTCACCCTCATTGGTGCCTCTAAGGTTTTATTTTCATATATGCTTGTGATTATTTTTAATTTATCTTAGTCCTCACCTCAATTCCTATATACATTCATTTTTATTAGGATTTTGGGCCTTTATTGCATTAATAATTTTAACATTATTGATCTCCTTTGATACATCTTTATTGCTACATATTTTTATCGAGGATTCTCATGATTTCTTATTTTTGACTATTGATCATACTTTTATTATATTTTGACGTGTTTATACAATTTATGGCATTTGATTCTAACATCCTTGATTCAATTATGTCATTTTATCATAAGCACGAGATCACGTTATCTTTTCTCTTGTGTATATCTTTACAACATTATGATTGAGCATAATAATTTCATTCAAAATCTATAAATAATATTTTAAGCAAACATTAACTATGACAATGATTGTAAATATTGATATAATTTTAAAAATTAATTTATTAAGATAAGTCCTAAAATACTCGTGAGTTACATCCCCACTTCAAGTTCAATAACATAGACCATTTTACATCATTGTGAAGTTTGGGGACTCTTTAACACATGCAAAATGTTCTAAGGTTTGATCTACAATGTTATTTGAAAAATTGGCCTTTTAGGACTTAAACCCTAAACCCTAGCTATTGGCTTAAAAATGCATTGATATCGCACTTTATTTTCTATTTGTTCCATGACCTCTTCATTGATGCCGTCCCACTTAAGTCGTGGTCCAATAGTCTTAAAATAGTCTTAAAAATATTAGAGATTAGATTGCACTAAAATTTTAAGCTTACCTTTTGTTAAATCATATCTACATGTTAGAACTTGATTTTTTGATGAATGGGGTCAAACCTAAGGGGCTCAATGTCAAATTGTAGGAAATTTTGAAGCTTTCTTTTCATTTCAAGACAACCATCAAATTGAGAACATAAAATTCAAAAAAATTGATAATGAATCTTGTAAATAATCAACCTCAATATTTCAACATTAGTTTGAAAGGTAAGAACCCTCATTCATTGCATTTAATTTTTGAATTTATTTATCACAATTTTATCAACTTAGCTCTAGAATCTAGGTTAATCTTGTTCCATTTTTATTATTTGACTTAATCATCTTAAATTATTCATGTCATTCAAATAGAAATTTTTTCATTTCATTCCATTTTGATGCCCAAAATTCCTACCCCTCAGGGTTTATCCTATTTTCAATTAGATTTTTTTGAATATGATAGTTATGATATATTTATTTATGATTTGATTAGGATTTGATTTTCCATTCATATTTGTTCTTCATAGGTATGTACTCTAGGGCTTTTGACCCATTTTGTGACTTTGCTTTCACTCACCCTCATTGGTGCCTCTAAGGTTTTATTTTCATATATGCTTGTGATTTTTTTTTTATTGATCTTAGTCTTCACCTCATTCGTATATCGTTTATTCACTTTTATAAGGATTTTGGGCCTTTATTGCATTAATACTTTAAACATTATTGACCCACCCTTTGATACATCTTTATTGCTACATATTTTTATCAAGGATTCTCATGATTTCTTATCTTTGACTATTGATCATACTTTTATTATATTTTGATGTGTTTATACAATTTATGGCATTTGATTCTAACATCCTTGATTCAATTATGTCATTTTATCATAAGCATGAGATCACATTATCTTTTTCTCTTGTGTATATCTTTACAACATTATGATTGAGCATAATAATATTTTTCCTTTAATCATATTTCCACCACATGATTTAAGCATCTTTTTCCTTTAAAGATATAGTAATGGATAATGCTTTATATAATGAGGTTACATCTCCTATTGTTGCACATGAAATTGTTATGATTTTTATACAATTATTTCTATGTATCATGATTATATTAAATTCATATGGCCTTCACATATGTATATCCTACTTTTCATGATATGACATCTTTATCCGCTCCTATACTATTTTTCATGATTTGACTATATCAAATACCCAAAATGTACCCAAGAAATATGGTATGATTGATCAACTTAAGAACACCTTGCTAAGCCATATCATTGAAAACTTATACTTTCATTAAAAATCTATAAACAATATTTTAAGCAAACATTAACTATGACAATGATTCTATATGATATAATTTTTAAAATAAAGTTTGATACAATTTAAAAATTAATTTATTAAAATAAGTCCTAAAATATATTTCAAGTTCAATAACATACACCATTTTACATCATCGTCAAAGTATGGGGACTCTTAGCACATACAAAATGTTCTAAGGTCTGCAATGCTATTTGAAAAATTAGCCTTTTTGGACTTAAACCCTAAACCCTAGCTATTGGCTTAAAACATGCACTGATTGCATTTTCTATTTGTTCCATGACCTCTTCGGTTGATGCCCGTCCCGCTTAAGTCGTGTCCGAAGACTATATGTTCGTCAGTTTACCAGCCCCTTTGCCTAGTACATCGACTTAAGCCCTTCTACTTGCTGGACCCCACTACCTGCCGATCAATGGCTACGTTATAAACAGGACTTGAGCTCACAGATCAACGATCGAGGTTTAAACTTATAAAGAAGATCAAGGGCTCGCATTCAAACTTGGAGAACGGCTAGTAAGTGACTCCAATTTTGCGCAAAGAAGCTACAATGCTTGAAATTTAATGGTCCCAGCGACCCTTACTAGCAATTTCTCGAGCTGAGGCTTCTTTGCGGCACCATTAAAGTTCCACCACGCCCTGTAGATTGGTGTGCATGCCACCATGCCCATTGAGTGTTGTGTGGAATTCCTTTTTCCATCTCGAACTCCAACAATCGTCCTCTACAGGAGATTCCATGGGATTTTTTGCACTCAAGCCACAGGTTTTCAATGCCCAGACATGATTGCATTGTTCGAGGACATTCTCCACATATGTTGGAGATTGGGTGATTAGATTTTCTTCTTCCTTTGCAGGTGGTTAGGGTTAGGGATTGTAGCATTTCACTCTATTATGCTTCAGATATAAAAGAAATGCTTGTATTCAGTAAATGGTTCCAATTCCAATTCTGAGTCTGATATATTGTAACTAGGAAGGGATTGCAAGTGTAATTGGTCTTAGGTAGTAGAGTCAAGCTCTGTAAAAATAATTCTAAGTTTGTAACTCAGATTTTGATATGCAGCATATATAAAAACATGTAGCAACACATTTTGTGTCTAGCATTATATTATATAGCATGAAAGGAATGATCAATGAATAACTCTATGTCACAACTCACCAAACCTTTTAATGAACTTTAGAATGTAAATCTGCAACTTGCATGAAATGGCTTCAAGGGATGCGGATCTTGAACCTTGAATCTTGATTTGAAACAATGCTTTGAATACTTGAATGGATCATGAAACCTGTTGGCTATTTTTATGAACCAAACTTAATCTTACAATTTACCTATGAACTTGTCAGAACTCAATATTAGTAAAAGTAAGGATTGTCCAACACATGGGAGATTTGATATGTAACCTTTTCTCCCTTGCACTGTGGGCTCTGTGAAACCCAAGAGGGTAATCCCAAACGATGTGTTTATAAATACCGGTGTGTCTAGGTATCAAACATAGAGTAAAACAGATGATTCTCATTAAATGTTTAATAGACACAATACCCTAAAGGTTTGGCTAACCTTCATGGCAGTGCCTAACTCAAACAAAAGAAAATGTAATCCGTTAAATACCACATACACCCACAATATGCTTGATAAGTAAGTAAGTTGATTTTAATTTTGTGGTCATCCGCTAAATTGGTCACCACAATTACAATATAATTACCTTACTCAAACCAGTGCCATATTCTGGGAATAGAGTCATACCTAATACCCACATGATTAGATAATAATTTTTATATGTGATAATACCCAAAGCCTTGAAAATACTACATTACAATATTCCCACTTAACATGTCCACCATTTACTTCTTACTAGCATCCTCATACATGACTTATTTCAAAACTACTGCTAAATTCAAGCATTTACATCCATTCATTGAATTAATGAGCAAGAATAGAGCAGTACATCTATTGGAAACCAACAAAGAAAAATAAGATAACCATTGATTATATTATTCATATTTTACATAACCTGTACATAGGAGAGTAAAGTGTAGAAACTTTATACCATTTTGCTATATATATTATCACTGTCATTATCAAAGGACCATATACATATCGACTGAATTCATCCCTAGAACATATTACCAGAGAGTTTAGTATCCTTTTCTATCTCTGTGTATGATACCTTTAAAAAAAACTATCCACCAACCTCTTTTGTTATCAGCCTTGAAATCCCTTTTATAAGACAAGGGAGCAACAAGCTTTAGGGTAAATTACACATTTCATTTCAAAATGAATTTCACCAGAATGTGAAATATTCTCCAAATAGTTACAAGCAATCATTTGTAGGATAGGGGAAATCAAAAAGAAAAATCCCAAAAACCATTAGTCAGAGAATACCCACCGACCTTCCAAAAAACCTCTCTATCATAGCATCAAAAACATGCAAAATCACACTGAACTATGAAGTGTCACCATCAATACCAAAGGCACAAATAAACAAAAACCCACATCAAAGTCAGCACAAAGGACCACAAACTAAGCACCACCTCAAAAAAGGAACGGGGTATTACTTTGCCTTGTCATCAACAAAGTAAGTATGCCCACTTGGTGTCCTTACTGAAAGTGGAGTAGCCATCACCACCTCATCTTGAGAATTAATCAAATTAGTCATGGCCGTGAGATACTGGTGGTATCATGAATTAGTTTCAGTTACACTATTAGAAGAATCATTTGAGACCTTAATGGGCGAATGATGACGTCCCACATAAGCCCGATGATACTTGTTCTTTCTTGCAACTTCACTCTTAGGCCTATCAATTTTCTTCTCATTACCCTTGACCAATTCCCCTAAGACAAGTTTGCTTCTTAGATGATAAGTGCACTTAAGAACACCTCGTGCAGACTTCCTATCAACTCTTGTTTTCTTCTTTGGAATCATAGGGGCTTCGGCATATCCTGTTCCTTCTAGGGAAGGTCACCTTGAGACTCAAGGAGATTGAGTCTCTTGGAATGTCAGATTGGGATGATAGACACACTTACCTTACTCATTCTTGATAGAGTAACTCACTAAATTTCCTCAAGACAGAAACACCACCCTTAACGTAAAAAATAACTAGCTCAAACTCTACAATTTAATAAGAACACTTCACACACTCATTCTAGACTCTCAATTCTAGCAAACAACAAATGGTGAGAATAAAATGCAGGAAATCTTCATTAAATAGAGCAATTGGAGAGTGTATGCATTAATGTTCCAAGAAATCTTGTGTGAGAGAGCTAGCAACCAACTACTTTGATTTTGAATCTTAGCCGTTGATCGCACTTTGAGACAAATCAATGGATAATCAATCAGAATGATTAATTATGAAAATTTTAAATGTGCATGTGCTTGATGCTTCTCCCTAATCAGAAAGCTCAAGTGAGTAGACATTCACTTAGGCTACACATTAATCACACACTTAGCATTTAAAAAAACCTGTTGTGTCACATTTACCTGCTCGCTCGTGGGAATTAATTTACTTGCAATTCATCACAGTAAGACAGTGGGGAGTGATCATGATGTAACCTCAGAATATCTACCCGTACTCTACCTTACTTCAAATTTACCTTCCCATGTGTACCAACACCTGATAGATTTGACAGACACAATCAAAATCATTTCCCAAATCTCAAATGCATGCCTAAGAATTGGTTCTAATTTGGTGTCATTTTTATATTAGAACAGTCTCAACCAATATTTTAACAATACTTTATCTCCACTAGAGTCCATTAGAGCCTTTGAAATGTTCCATGTGGTAGTTGCCCACTTTCCCACTAGGAAATAGGAGATACAAGTTGGCCCCTCACGAGATAGTAGGGAGTGGTTAAGATTTACCCACATCATCCAAAAACCATCGTAGATTTCCCCTTGATACCATTTATCGATCACAAGAAGATATTGGACCCACCACATAAAGGTAATACGTGGCTAGTTCTTGCTAGCCCATGCAATCACTTCACTTTAACACATAGAATGGACAGGCATGTGGGGAACGACCCAAATGAAGACATGTGTTGTGGTGCCAATTGTTGATATTTCTTCAAGCTTCGCCTGTTGACCTTGTGGAAGCACCAGTCCCACCACCTGACATGACACATGGCAACCACTCGCTAGCCCATTCGAATATTTTAATGAAAAATAAAATGAAATGGGCGTGTGAGGAACAATAAAGATTCACATGTGATGATCAAATGGTCATTACATAACAAAAATCTTCACATGCCAGAAAAGTTAGGTTTTAAAAGAGGGCAATCACTAGGCCGATGACGGTCAGAGGCATGAAGACAAGGATTCAAGCGTTAAATATTAAATTTTGATCATAGACTTACTTATATTTTCATAAAGAAATCCAAGCTTGAAAATAATGACAACAATTTAGAACAACCACAGGCATCGACTAGTATTATTAGGACTTAGGGACCAGTAAGAAAATGTTCATGATGGCATAAGTAGTGACCTTAAAGACTGGGAAACTGGATAAGATAGTAAAAAACAAAATAAAATTCCAGTCAAGGTTTTTTAGACTCAAAGGTTGATTTCAAAGGGTTTTGACAATACAAACCCAGTTAGAGTGATGAGGAACATAACCTTGAGCCTAAAATGAGGGTCAAAGCCAAATTTTGCAAAATTTTAAAATGGAACCAAATAACTTTTCTGAGGGGTTCCATCAAAACATACATCACCATATTAGCTCTAATAACATACATGATGTAAAAATACTTTGATATGATAATTGGATCTTGATTTTATGTGTGTTACATATTCAATGAACATTCAGAGCATCCATTTTAACCCACTATTTTCTAATTGGCATATCTAACAAGGTGTTTAACACGTAGTCTAATTCTACATACCTCCTTCAATTGAATGTTTGAGTATCACAATTTATAAAGATCCTTTGATACCTTTTGATATTTAAAACATTCAATCTTACAATTAGATGATCTAGAACTCACCAAGGTACAAGAAATACCTATTTCATACTCATATGGTATAGCTTGATGACAAGACTTTAGTATGCATGTTGCAAAAGAGGATGAGTGGAAGTAATTATTCAGTTAAGAATTTCAAACATATATAAAGGTGTTAATAAAGTACCTTTACGAAGATCGCGGGGTCAACCCCTTTAATTCAACTAAAGTCTTTAATGTCTTCATAAGTTTTTATAAATTCATCGCATTGCTATTATATCCTTATTTAATGCAACATAGGTACATTCCTTCTACTTTTCCTAATTGGCTATTTTAGAATTAATAAATCAAATGGGTCGTATTTTTAGAATAATGAAAGGAGTTTGGAAATTTTTCTATAATATATATATATGCTTACACAATAATTGAGACTATCATCTATTTTCAAAACCCAAGATATGAGGTGAAAAGGGTGGGATGAAACTCTAAATAATCCTCATCCCCTGCACTTGAACTCCCTCATCTTGGTAGTTTGTGAACATCAAATTTAGAAAGTAAATATCGATCATAGGGAATACACAAGGAAAAACCCAAAATTTGTTAGTCATTTGAAAGCTTTATTCCACTATAGCATGCTAGTTATCGACAATAGTGATCTTTGGATTAGTATGAGATAGGCATGTTTGCACAATGTGAAGGCATATACAAGGTACAAGAAGCCATTAGCAGGCTGTCTTAACTGTTAGAGTTGAAGCCCAATGGACTCCATATGTTTTCCCTCCAATTGTTGACTCTTCACATTCCGTGTGGTGTAGGATAAGAACTATTTTATATGTTGTTGTATGCATTGTAAATGTTTTTTTGATGATAATAAAAATTCCTTTGCTCAGTGTGGATGTAGCCATTTTTGGTCAACCACGATAAATATTGGTGTCTTGTATTCATTGTTTTTCTTATCTATGATTACTCTATTTTCTACACCTTTTTTTTTCTCTCTTCTTTTCTTACAATTGGTATTAGAGCTAGGTGGTATAGCTGGTTGGGAAAATAGTGTTGAATTTCCTGAGTTATGGAGGAAGCAAAGATAAAGAAATTCTTGGGTTAGAATTTTGGTCTATGGAAGGTGCAAATGGAGTCATTGCTAATAAAGCAAGACCTCTTGCTCATGCTCAATGGGAAAGAAAATAAGCCAAGTTTGATGCTAGATAAAGAGTGGGAGAAGATGGATAAGAAGGCTAAAGCTACGATTTTCCTCTCACTATCCAGTAATGTATTTTTTAATGTTTTAGCAGAGAAGACTTCGAAAGAATTGTGGAAAAAATATTCCTTGATGTATGAGATGGCTTCAACTTCTAATATGGTATTTATTATGAAGAAGCTATATAACTTGAAAATAAAAGAAGGTGGAATTGTGTCTAACCATCTTAATGAGTTAACACATTGGTTACCCAATTAGTTTTAGTGGGTATTAACTTGGATGATGAGATTAAGGAAATCTTATTACTATGTTTGTTACCTAATAGTTGGGAAGGAGTTGTAATGTTTGTGAGCACTTTAGTGGTAGCCAAAAATAAATTAAAATTTGATGACTTTGCAGGTACAATTCTCAACAAAGATATGTGAAGAAAGAACCAAGAAATTTCTTCTGGTGAAGCCCTAACTGCTATTAGTAGAGGAAGGCCTCAAAATAGAGGCAAGGATAATAATAGAAGCAAATAAAAATTTGCTAAAAGTTCAAATTCCAGAGGGAGAATCGGCAACTGTTGGTTTTGCAGTAAGGCTGGCCACACCTAAAGAAATTGTTATTCCTACAAGAAGGCACATGAGAAGGTAAGAGATATCAAGGCTAATACTGTTTATGACAAGGATGGTAGTGTGTTGGTTTTATCCACAAGTGAATCTATTTCAGATTCATTGGTTTTAGACTCCAGTGCCTCCTTTCATGCCACCTCTTGTATGGAGGCCTTCACAAAATATCAAGAAGGATAGTTTGAGAAAGTTTATTTGGGGGATAACAAATCATGTGAGATCATTGGAAAAGGTGGAAAAGGTGACATTACGTTGCAATCAAAGAATGGAAGAAAATGGCTTTTACAAGATGTTAGACATGTACATACCAAAACTTAAGAGAAATATTATTTCTATAAGCCAACTTTTTATACAAGGCTGTAATACGCTTTTCTCCTTAGATTCATGGAAAGTAACTAAGGGAGCTTTGCAGATTGCCAAAGGAAATAAGGTGGGAAGTCTATATGTATTTGAGAATGACTCTCATGTGGGAGCTATTATGGAAATGATTGGAATTGAAATTGAGATTTGGCATCAAATAATCGGGCATATGAGTAGGAAAGGCCTTGAAGTGATGATCAAAATAGATAAATTGTCGGGTTTGACATTCATGGATTTGGAATTTTACCAACATTGTCTTTATGGCAAGTAGAAGCGAGTCATTTTTTTGAAGACGGGTCGTCAAAGGAACACCTCACCTTTGGATCTTGTTTACTCGGATGTCTTTGGACCAACTGAGGTAACCTCTCTTGGAGGGGCTAACTATTTTGTAACTTTCCTTGATGATTGCACTAGGAGGGTCTAGATTTTTATGCTCAATAGGAAATCTGAAGTCTTTAGTAAATTCAAAAATTTTAAAGCTTTTGTTGAAAATCAGAGTGGGGATAACATCAAATGTTTGCAAGAAATATGAATTTCAGAGCCTACCATGTCTACAAAATCAAATCCAAAAACTTTTCCATCACGTCCAACATTTTTAAATTTGTGGATTGATGATTTCATCAAGGATCGACCCTCAATGGACCAATGCTTATGGTTGGGGGTTAACATTTTTATGGGAATTGGTTTAAAAGTGGATATACTGTATTGAGTCTAAGGGTCTCCATCTTCTTCCAATGAATTATTTGTAGATTGAGAAGATCCCAATGAGGCTAGAGAGTTACTTGATGGGAGGGAGCTTTTAGATTGGAGGAGAGGAGTTGGAGTTCCAAAAATTGGTGCATTGTTTGAAATTAATTCAAAGTTTTCAATAATGATATCCCTGCAATTTTAAAAAATGATACATTTAGTAAGAGCATGTAGGGGAAAAATACAAAGAAGAACAATTTTTTGGGAAAGTGTGGATGTAAGTAAATTTATGGAACATCATCGAAGTATATTGTTTAAGTAGGACAATAGAACCTTTCAATAAAGCCTCCTCCAATTCAAGATCGTTGAATTGACTAGGAAGTAAAGCATGATGTGTGTGTAAACCATCAGAAAGTTGAACATGATATTTGACAAGTGTAGAGTGAGCTTGTTGAATGGAGTCAATAGATACAAATTGCAAAATAGGGCCCAAACCAGATATGCCTACATGAATATTTGCAATCAATGTTGCCATTGTTTTGTTCGAGATTAGTGTACTAAATGTGTCTATGAGCATGTGGAAATATGAAAATTAGGTTTTTGAAAGATTGAATGTTGTTAGAAATAATTTTGGGAGAAAATTGAAATATACTAATCTGGTAATGCTTCTAATGTAGATTGGCCCCATAAGAGGAAAATTTTGTGAAAAAGATGGTCTAACTTTTTATGTATCTTTGAAGAAATGATATTTTGGATAAGATTTGTCCCACACTGCAAGATGTGTCTAGATGAATTTTCCTTTTATAAAGGTTCTTCTGAGTGTCATATCTTTGAAGAAATAATATTCCGGATAAGATTTGAAAGAAAATGGTGTAATAGAAAATGGGCTAAAAAGTCGTGATACTGAAAAATTCTACATTTGTGGCCCTAAGATTCAAATCACTAGCCTATTGGATAAGTGGTATCTCAGAGCCACCTTACAAGATCCATTCAAAAATAATAATTATGTTCCCCTAAGATTCAAATTAGTAGTCCTAGCTATTGTATAAATTGTAGCCCAACACTACATTATAGAATGAGCAATTCAAAAAATAAAATATTACTTGCTCCAAATCCTTAGCACAAGGGAAAAGTATATAAAACTATATAACATGAACTCAACCACATAAATAATAAGACAAATTTGGAGCTACTTCCTATGCAACCATTATAGTTGGGCTCCTAATTTGTTTTACAATTTGATAATAATCATGCATATTGACAAGTAATTACAAAAATTCATAATGTAAGTTAACAACATAATTTTTTTGAATTTGGTCTGCTTTCTTCTTACAACAGATTGAAAATGTCTTTTTTTAAATTATGGATCTAATTCTTATATTAAGTGAAAACCAGGAGTGCAACCATTAAAATTTTTTTAATGTAGCAAGTGTTCACAAGGCCAACATATTATATAGCCCAAATTGTTATTGGTGAAGTGATGAAAGTACTACCATTCACACATCTAACCTTTCATTAAATCCAAACTAGATTTGACCAACAACTATCACCAACAAATAGCTTTTGACAAACACTTAAAAAGACTAATCAGAAACTTGGCTTTTTAGGGATCACGTATAAAATTTGCTCTGAGATTTCTACTTCCATTAGCATCACACTAATCTTAACAATACTCTTGTTTATTTAATTGAATATATCAGAACGACCATATGCATTTTTAGGAACCAAGTGCTATCTATGCTTCCTGTTGGATCTCTATAAGAGTATATTTAGTGTTTGCACGTTTGTTGAAATCCTTTAAGAGAACCTACCCTAATTGTTTCATTTAATCTACAAAAAAATGCTTTCCGGTGTTGAAGATCATATTTGACCAAAAACTACCACCAACAAATAGTTTTTGAAAAACACTTAAAGAACTAATTAGAAACTTGGCTTTTTAGGGATCATGCATAAAATTTATTGTGAGATTTCTACTTTCATTAGCATCACCCTAATCTTAACAATACTCTTGTTTTTTTAACTAAATATATAAAAGACCATATGCATTTTTAGGCACCAAGTGTTGTCTATATGCTTCTTGTTGGATCTCTATAAGAGTATATATAATGTTTTCACATTTGTTGAAATTCTTTTAGAGAATCTACCCTAATTGTTTCATTTTATCTACAAAAAATGCTTACCAGTGTTGAAGACTATAGCTCATGTTTTCTCCAATCAATGAGGTAGTTCATTGATACTTCAAGTACATAACATGATGTAAAGGTGTGATGCATTTTGATGAAACTTTATGAAGCATATGCATGGTATATCAGATTAACTTGTTAATCCCAAGCCTTTGCCATTAACTAGTGACATAGCTTCTACAAATGTATCCAATCAACTTGAAAGCTAAATAGAAATAATGAACATGGAAAGAAAAGAAGAATAATTAAGTAAAACATGTAGATTCCAAGTAAAGAAAAACTGCAAAGAAATCCTAAAGCAAATGCTTACCTAAAGCATTCAAATCAATTTGAAGTTGGGAACTAACCCGCAAAATAACTTTAGAACACCATGAGTATTGATCTTTTCATTAAATATTTCAAAATTCCTTATCATAAGCCTCACATCCACCAATTCCTTATTGAAAAGGAGAACTTGGATTCAAACTAACTAAAAGGAAAAGCAAATGGAGTCTTAACAACTTGGAGATTTGCAACTACCTAAATCAAAAACCTTAAATTATTTTCAAGTAGTGCCACATTCTTTTCGAAAATAAGGATTCCATTAGAAATATAGAAATGTGTAAGCTCAATATTCTCATCTTGTCAATTGCAACATACACCCTTTCAAGTAAGAAAACAATAAGAACACATTAAATGATAAAAAGGTGTTATGATTTGACCAAATTAAATAATATTTATAACCACAACAACATTTAGGGAAAATTTCAACCCTGTTCAGCACAAAATTTCACACCTTCCAACTACTAAAAATAAAAATCTAGTCAACATCCTATAGAGATTGATCAACATCCTCTACCGTAAATTTTCCCTTTCCTTTCTCAGCAACTCTGCCCCTTGGCTTTCCTCTCTAGAAGATCATTTTTATCCTTATCTATCTTCAACTTTTTCACCACAACCTTGGATGGGTGGACGCCAACATTCACGGTTGAACCTGAGCACCTATACAAGATAATTTGAAAACCAAAAATAATATGTAGTATAAAGTTAACATATACCCAATGCATGCCAGTAGTGTATATTTAATTCTTCAAACAATAGCATCAGCAAAAATTCTAGTGCTTCCTCACCATTAACTTTCTTTTGGGTGATACGTTTAATATGGATGATCCATTTCCTTCAATAAACTTAAACCACATTCCCCTCCCTTCCCTTGAATGTCCCTCTTACAACCTGAACTTGATCATCCTTTCTGATTGGCACAGAACAAACCTGAAAAACATTGGTAACATTGGAAAAAAAATGAAATAAGTGGGAACAATACAAATAGCAACGTGTTGAATGAGAATAGGGATCAAAAGATCTATGGAATCTGTAATCTTTATGGCATTCAAAGCAAAGATTTTTCTGCCAGGCTCAAATCAGATTATTTCGATTAAACGAATCTCAATGCAAGACGAGGTGACGATACCATCCGTATCAATGAAAGACAATTAAACGAATCTCACCTATTCATCAATTTTCATCCATCTTTCGATTGTTTTTCACCATTTTTTCGCTACTTTCCCTACCTCTATTGGTATCCTCTCCACCAAACTCTTGCTGGTATTGACCTTTCACTTCTCAATGTGGCGAGCTGCAACTTGAAAATAATTCCAGTAATGGGTTTGCGTGGTGGTATTGAGTATAGTTCATGTGGAGCAAGAGAGGAGGCTCAAATATTTGGTGTTTTTCAAGTGGCGGTGTTGAAGGTAACGGCGTGCTTGTTGAGCTTGAAGGCGGGTGTGAAGACGGTGGAGCAATTCATCAAGACCGTTGTGGGGCCTGTTTATTTCAAGATCCATGGGATTCCCTCTAAGCTTGTTGACAAGATGAGCATATATGAATTAAAAGTACATAGAGCATTAATTCCTTGGAGAGAAAGGACGTGAATGGGTGCGATCAAAGTAATCATCTCCCAACCGATCTTAAATCGTACGTTATAAAATTTAGCTTTGACACTTTCAAATTGGATACGTCTTCGGCATAAAACATCAGATTATCAAATTTGTCACAATATAAAAACCACTCACTATGGAGATACATATGCAAAGAAACTCTAGAGTCAATCAACCATGAATCTTCACGTGTGTGGAAAATGAAGCAATTAAGAAATCATTAATGTTTTCGGTAAAAGATATTAAATATTAATTATCATCAAAATTATTCTTGGTATTTTTATTTTCTTTGCAATCTTTATTTAAGTGGTCAATTTTCACATAGTTCCAAAACTTGAGCTTTTATTTTAAAAGAGACTTAGACCTCCCCTTAAATTTGGATCACGTATCCTTATTCTTTTTGGTTTTTGTTATAATTCAAAGGACCTATAATCTGAAATAATCTATGATAGATTCTAATGTTTTTTAACCTCATTTTATTTGATAATAAAATTTTCTCACCACCTCATCAAGCTTCAATATTGATATATTGTTAATAATCACTATAACTAGGTTATCCCAAGTATCAAATAAAGAACATATGAGTGTTATGCATCAACCTTTCTTGTTCATCTTCACATACATAAATTCTAACTATCAAATAATTTATTATTGAATATAATCATCTATTCTAGCATATAATCTCTATCACTTGTCCTCAAAGATTACAACTTCTTCCAAAGAAAAATCCTATTGTTAAAGGACTTTGTTTGCTACAACATTCCTAGCTCCTCTTAGAAGTTATTGGTTGTGGTTTTTCTTGAAACATTTATGAGCACCAAATCTACAAGGCAAGTCTAAATCAAGATTCATATCTTCTTATCAATCACTTTTTAGTCTCCATATTTCGTGCTAAAGGGTTTCTTACTAGAAACTCTTCACCTATAAGTCTTTGTCCACCATAAGATCTCCAACTCAAGCTTCCAAAGCTCAAATTTGAATTTATTAAATTTATCACCCTCCATTCTATATATAGTCATCCATATCTATACCTGAAGGAGAAGATCACATTGAAAATTTCTCACTAATATATACTAATACAATAAAAACCTACATCTCCTTAGATTTAATAATATTTTAATATTTTGATACCAAATGAAAAGAAACTATGACAAGATGCTACTCATTCTAATATAGAAAAAAATGCAATTTAATTATATCTATAGTAAAATTCCATTAGAGTAATAATAAAAATGACAAAGAATGAAGAGAAGAAAAAAAAATACATAATATGCAAATACACCATAAAACATCACATTTATTTTATTTAAAAATAATAATATTTTAATTAAAAAGCTTAATGAAAAATAAAAACACAAATTTGATTTTTAACTATAAAAATAATATTTATATAAAATGATATTAATTATAATATTACAATAGAAAACTTAAATAAAATTATATAAATACTATTTATGCAAAACACTATTTTGTAGTATATTTCTTTACCTTGAAGGAAAGGTAAAACACATTACAAGAACACTAAACATTTTTTTATAACTGCTGCTAATCTTTTTTAATTCTTGTGTAATACCAATAAAACAATATTAATTTGGGACAAGCTCCTATAAACACTTGAAATACTCAACAAGGTCCTCCTCTTCTCCCATTAGACAAAGTGCTCCTTTCGTTTAGTGGGATTACTATACGGTCCCATGGGGGGCTTGGGCTTCTATTTTCATGGATCAAGAGGTTCCATGAAAAAAATAAAATTATGCTACAGGATTAATTGGAATATTTTCCTGGAAAATAGCATCCATGTAAATTTCAGCGGTGAAATTGAGGTGGGGCTAGAAATTGCCCCTATAGCTTAGGAATTTTTTAGGAATTTTTTCTACCACTTGTCTATCACTCAAAATTTTAAATTCCTAAAAAATTCAAAAATCTGAGAGAATTTTTATTTATTTATTAATTTTTATCGAATACTCCAGTTTGTTTCTTAAAGTTTGGAACTCAAACTTTTAAGTTGAAATGCAAAACTAAATTCGTGAGACCATCAGCTTAAAAATATTCCTAAAAACTCTCAACAGCACCCACTGAAATTTTTTAGGAAGCCCCCTCCATGAGACCATTCCCTTAGTGGGCTTGGTATTTCCGAGAATGCTGAAGGTAATGCCTCAATTCGATACGCCTCTGTTATGTGCGACCTGAAGCCTTTTGAGAACTAACCAATACCCATTTACCCTCCTCCACCTCCGCTGAAGATATTCCAAAATGACCACCCACTAAAATCAAATTCGTTTTTTGGGTTTCACAATTTACAACAAAACATACCAGAATTCCATGTCCATTGGAGCTGATATTTTGGTCATCATCCGGGTCAACGGTAACCTCAACGCCAAGTCTAGCGACATTGGCAAATAGGGAGTTTACAAGTAAGCCCGCGTGAGGGACTGCCCGCGTACATATTACAATTTCCTCTGGCCATTTCTGCAAATTCCAT
>VDFB02112747.1:0-14684 GCA_007258455.2 Sequoia sempervirens
GCAAAGAACGAGAATCAAAAGAGCCCTAACTTCTTCATCAAAGTTTACTTTTACAGAAGTTAATTGACTAGTGACCGTATTAAACTCATTTAAATGATCAGTAACTGACCCACCTTCTACCATTTTCATATTAAATAAACGCTTCATAAGAAATACCTTATTAGAAGCGAAAGGCTTTTCATATAACTTTCTCAGGGTTTCCATCAACTCTTGAGTTGTCTTTGTTGTTGTAATATTGAATGCTGCTTGTTTGTGCTAGGCACAAATGAATACTGCCAAGAGCCTTTCTATCCAAGATCTCCCAGTCCTCATTTGACATTGCTGCAGGTTTCTTGGTTTTCCCTTCCAATGGCCGCCATAAATCCTTCTGATAGAGATAGTCCTCCATCTGCATCTTCCATAACTAATAGTTCTGCCCATTAAACTTCTCAACCTTCTTACCCTCTTCTGCCATTGCTCCCACTCAACCGTGAGACTCCCACTCAACCGTGAGATCTTTCCTACAGACGATAATCGAAACATAACTCGCTCTGATACCACTTGTTAGGGTTAGAGATGGCAGATCTAACAATTAAATGCAGATTTAATTAACAAAATAGAGAAACTAAAACATTCACAGAATAAATCATAACACAGAATTTAACATGGTTCACCCAATCTGGGCTACATCCACCAAACCGCAGCCATCCAATACTTTTATTATCCAGTGAAAAACTCTATTACAATCTTGTGAATAATCGCATTTTTCATCATCCTAAAAATACCCATTCGAACCCCTTTTTACCAAGCTTAGAAGCTTCCAGATTTTAGGGTTCTACAAAATCGGATTTTTCTTTTTTTCATTGATTTTTCCCTTTTTCGGTGATCACGCGAAAAAGTAGGAAGAAAATTGCAAGGTCAGGGGGCCAGGATGTACAGTATACCATGGGCTATACAGTATAGCATGATCAGTCGCCACATACCAACACAAGCTACAATACAAGTGCAACAAGCTCAACAAGTTCAAGCTTTACTGCAACAACAACAACAAGAAGCCGCTCAAGCTACCCAAGCTGCCCAAGCATTACAGGCACAAAGGGTCACTCAAGCACAATTATTATTGCAGCAACAAACCGCACAAGCACAAGCAGCACAAGCACAAGCGCAAGCTCGAGCACAAGCTCAGTATCAAGCACAACAATCACAAGCACAAGCACAACTTCTTGCACAAGCAGCACAAATGTAAGCATATCAGCAAGCACTAAAGCAATACCAAGAGTAGCAAGAAGCAGCAGAGTTGGTAACCCAAAAACAAGTGTTGTGGGAACAACAACAAGCACAACAACAAGAGTTGTTAGAGTAGCAGCAAGTGCAACAACAAGCACAAATCCTAGCGCAACAACAACAAGATCAACAACAAGCATTGTTCATCCAAAAACAAGTAGAAGCCTACTTCACCTGCTACAACATACCGATACCATTGAACAATGCACCGACCAACCCATCCACCCAACCAACGATTCAAACACCTCAAAACACATTCATCCCACCCCCTAATCTGCAAAGCGATGTAACGACACAACTCAGGTTGCTATCACAACAAGTGTTTGACCTTCAATCAGGCCAAACAACCAAAATGCAAAGCAACTTGTGTCCCTATCCATTTGATAGGAGCTTAGAAATGAAACCATTCCCTAAGGGATTTGAGATCCCTAAGTTTGAAAAATATTGAGGGATGGGAAACCCTGAAGATCACATTAGGATATTCCAGGTTCATTGCATGGAGGTCGCATACGACGATACTTATCTAATGCGGCTATTTCCTAGAAGCTTGGCAGGCCCCGCTATAGAATGGTTCTCTCACTTACCTACAAGCATCAGAACATTCTAGGAAATCAGAGATGATTTATTTAGAAAATTTGCATGTAACATTGCAATGGATGTTAGTCTTGAAGAACTATACGCTCTAAAACAAGGAAAAAATGAATCTTTTGCTTCATTTCTTCAACGATGGTGATCCAAGGCCAATCGGAGCAAGTGGACCATGCCAGAAGAACAAGTCTACATAATCATCACCAACCTTGAAAGCCACTTGTCATTCCACCTCAAGGTTCAGGGAATCACCACCTATGATCAACTGATCTCCAAGGCGCTTAGCATCGAAAGAGCCCTTGCGACCCAACCCACTAAATCAACATCATATCACGAACCGCAAAACAACCGCCCATCGTCCAACTACAATGACAAACCTCATATGTGGGCAAGAAACAAGAACGTTACTAATGATGGTGTCGTAGATGCCAAGGTGGTCATTAGTGGTCCACGCCAAAATACACCCACACCACAAATCCAAAATCAACACCAAAACACTCATCACACAACATATCAACCCAACAACCCAACCATCAATAACCTCAATGACCAAAGAGGACCACCCCAGTGCAAAACTTATCCCAAATGAAAATACGCTATCTTGGGGGAACCATTGGAGGACAATGAAAAAGTTGATCGACGAAAAACTCATCAAGCCTCCTACATTCGAAAACTACCAAGAACCTGATGTCAAACCCCCTTGGTACAATGAAAATCAACTTTGCGAATTTCATAAGATCAAAGGTCACACCACGAACAACTGCATGAGACTCAAAAATATCATCCAAGATCTCATTGACAAGAAAATCATAAATGTGGAACAACCTACTGGAAATCAAGATCTAAAAATCTACACGAATTCGATGCCAAATCATGGCAATAAAGGGAACAAAAATGATAAAGGGAAGGGTAGTGTAAATCATATTTATGAATCAGTCGTTGCCTCTCTAAATGAAGACTCCATGGTTATCACTATCAAGGGCGCCCATGCCGAAGATTGTGGAGTCACCATAAGAGGCAGCAAAGTCACCATTGCAGGATCATCCCAACTTAATAGAGTCCCTTCATCTAGAGCCGTTCCACATAGCTATAATGTTGTCGAGCAACTCAAGCGAACACCAGCACACATCTCCATAATGGAGTTGTTGGAAATATCATCAGCCCATAAAAAGATCCTTGAGGAAGCATTAGCCTCTTCCACCGTCCCTGCAGATCTTTATGCAGACCAATTCCAAGCTATGGTCAAGAATATCATAACACCTAATCTCCTTACATTCTCTGACCAAGATTTCCCTGCCCAACCATCTCACAATTGTGCACTTCATTTGGAAGCCATTGTAAACAAAAGAAAAATCAAAAGGGTCCTGGTGGATGGGGGTGCAGGTTTGAACATCTGCTCTCTCAGCCTAATCAAACAGTTGAAAATATCAGAGGATACCATTGACAAAGGTAAAGGCATAACAATCAGAGCATATGACGACCAAGAAAGAGTGTCTCAGGGAACAATCAAATTCCCTATTCATGTAGGGAAAACATTCATGGAAACCATCTGTCAAGTCTTGGACCTCGACTTGCCATGCAACATCCTCCTGGGACGCCCATGGATCCATGCAATGAAAGCCGTAGCATCAGCCTTCCACCAATGTGTGAAATTTACATATAATGGACAAGAGGTCACCATTCATGGAGATCCCGAACCATTTTCATATTGAAAAAATATTGAGGCCAAATATTACAAAATATCCCAAGTGCCAAAGAATGATGAAGGCCCTTCCACATCATATATCGACCCCGCCACTCTCACATCCACTTCTGCGACAGAGACACCTGCCATTCCTGCCATTCCCACCATCTCTGATATCAAGCTCATCATTCAAGAGGATGGTTGTGGAAGCTATAGGCTGCCTAACAATTCTTTTATGATAGGAGAGTTACCTCAGTCTCCTAGATCACGGGGATGCCCGCAAGACAACCAAGCTTCCACATCACGAACGTCTCCTGAAGACTATCCTGAATTCACAAGCTGGGGAGACCTTGGTCAAGAGGTTATTGAAGTAGATCCATCTCACATGTTGTACCGAGATGAAAGATCGACACCTGAACTACCAATGGATGAGACAAGCAAGGGCCTGCAAATGATGCTTGCAATGGGTTATGACAAAAACCAGAGACTGGGACAAAATGACAACGGCCTCATAATACCTATCATGTCGGAGACGTGACCCATAACAAATCTTGGTCTTGGATCTACCCCTTCGAGAATAACCATACGTGGCCAGGGTCGTCCAGTTAGAGCCGCTAATGTATCTCCTCAGCCAGTGCTAGTACAAGTACACTCACCAATAGTCACAGGTAGCAACACACATAACTTCATAACTGAGCCCTATATTAGTAGCGATGACGAAGATACCTTATCCAATCTACCTAGGCTATTCGAAGATACCACCCTGTGTATGATTAGCACCCTCTCCTTCGAAACCGATCATCCAAATCATGAGACCCACCTAGTCTACCCCCAACTGATCGACTATGACCAACGAGGACCACCAGTTCTCGATACATTCAAAAATGATGAGGCACTCTCAGAATTCATGGGATTGAGAGATAACATTCTAGATAGAGACCATAAGGTAGGGTTTATAATGGAATTAGACACACATGCATATTACAGGGAAACAATTGAATCCTTCAGTTGCAAAAGTGAGAAACTAAGAATCATATCCAAGTCCTTGAGTGAAAACCACATTGTGGCACTCTCTGACAAGAAAATAGTAAAAAGAAAGGACGTATCCAACGGTGAAAACCTCTCTGAGGCGCCTGAGGATGAAGGATTCAATCTTCCCTTAAGAGCCATTCATCAAGAGAAGTCAACAGTCTTGGCCGAAAAGTGCAATCTGGTCAACATAGGAACAAAGGAGGCCCCGCATATCACATTCTATGCGGAATCACTATTATCAGAAGAACAAGAACTCCTAGCAGCATTCCTAAAGGAAAGACAAATAAACTTTGCATGGAGTTATGCTGACATGCCAGGGCTAGATCCAAAAACTATGGTTCATCATCTAGCAGTATATCCAAAAGCAAAACCAGTGAAACAAAAGCTTCAAAAAATGCATCCTCAAATCGCTCTCTTGGTCAAAATGGAACTCAAAAAGTTGTTAGATGTAGGATTTATCCGACCAATCAATTATCCAGAATGGGTGTCAAATTTGGTACCTGTGTCAAAACCTGACGGAGCCATCAAAATCTGTATGAATTTCAGAGACTTAAACAAGGCATGTCCTAAAGATGATTTTCCACTTCCCAACATTGACATGATAGTGGATATGACGGCAGGGCATGAGATGCTATCATTAATGGATGGATTTTCAGGATATAACCAGATCATGATAGCAAAGGATGACCAACACAAGACGACTTTCACTTGTCCATGAGGGACCTACTGCTGGAACATGATGCCATTTGGTCTAAAGAATGCAAGAGCAACCTATCAACGGGCCATGACACTAATATTCCATGACATGATTCACAAAATAGTCGAAGACTATGTCGATGATATTCTAGCAAAATCAAGAAAGAGACAAGATCATATAACAACCCTAAGTGTTATCTTTGACAGATTGGAGGAATACAAAGTCAGATTAAACACTAAGAAGTGCGTCTTCGGCGTACAATCAGGTAAGCTGTTAGGATACATAGTCTCCATGAGGGGTATCGAGGTGGATCCAGAAAAAGTAAAAGCAATCCTTGAGATGGAAGCACCGAAAACATTAAAGCAACTGAGAGGCCTCCAAGGCCGACTTCAATCCATCCGACGATTTATAGCACAACTAGCAGACAAGCAGAACCCATATTCTCACTTACTCCACAAGGGGTAGCATAAAAATGGGATGCAAAATGTGAAGAAGCA
This sequence comes from Sequoia sempervirens, assembly GCA_007258455.2. Lineage (NCBI taxonomy): Eukaryota > Viridiplantae > Streptophyta > Pinopsida > Cupressales > Cupressaceae > Sequoia > Sequoia sempervirens. Next base: position 5,762 of record VDFB02112747.1, read on the forward strand.
TTCAACAAAATCAAGGAATACTTACTAACACTGCTAGTGTTAATGACACCTATCCCAAGAAAGCCATTGATCTTATATGTGTCAGCAACAGCAGCAGCCCTTGGAGCTCTCTTAGCTCAGCATGATGAAAATGGAATAGAGAGGGCTATCTACTATATCAGTAGGACAATGCTCGGTCATGAGATAAATTACTCCTTCATCGAGAAAGCTTGCCTCGCAGTAGTGTTTGCGTCCCAAAAATTTAGACACTACATGCTGGCACACAAGATAAAGCTCATTGCTAAAATCAATCCCCTCAAGTATCTCCTATCTAAGGCAATGCTCATAGGCAGAATGGAAAAGTGGGTAATGATATTATCGAAAGTATGAATATCAAGTATGGTAGAGAGGAAAGCTACTGGCGACACCTTAGAATCAATATCCATTTTTAAATAATTTTGATCATAATGTCAACAATGTAATTGTACTGGCCATAATACCTGCACCAACAACATAGTGGAATACAAGGCCTAGACTATAGGTCTCAAGATAGTTGTGCAATGGAACATCATAGCCCTCAAAGTCTATGGAGACTCTCAGTTGATCATAAATCAGGTCAATAATGAATATCAGACTAAGGATGACAAGCTAACTCCATACAAGAAACTGGTGGAGACTTTAAAGGAATCCTTCATTGACATAACATTTGAGCAGATTCCAAGAACCAACAATAGAGCCGCTGACGCCATGGCCACAATTGGGTCCCTATTAGACATCCCTCACAACGTGCCGAAATATGAATTTTTGATCGAGCAGCTTCTCGTCCCCACATTCGAGGTACCAGAATTGGAATATGTGTGTGAAATCATTGGTCCTAGTGATCTTTGGTATCATGACATCTACACATATCTTCGCATAGGAGTCATACCCGCTGACCTACCATCGAGCCTAAAATGAACCTTCAACAAAAAAGCATCTAGATTCATCATCCTAGGTGATACCTTATATCGTAGAAGCATAGAGGGTACCTTACTGCAATGTCTAAATTTTGAGGAGGCATTAACCGCTCTAACTGAGGTTCATAACGGTACATGTGGCTCACACTCGAGTGGGATGACCATCACCAAGAAACTGCTGAGGTTGGGGTATTACTAGCCCACAATGGAAAGAGAAGCACATGATCATGCTAAAAGGTGTTTACAATGTCAGCAACATGGGGACCTCATCCATGCTCCAGCTCAAGAGCTCCATCCTATCGTCACACCATGGCCTTTCTCATAGTGGGGACTTGACCTCATTGGCAAGATCACACCCACCTCATCTAATGGCCATAAATTTATCATAACTACAACTAAGTACTTCACAAAGTGGGTGGAAGCCATACCCATGACCTATATCACTGGAAAGCAGATCTCAAAATTTATCCTGAATTATCTCATTTGTCGTTACGGTGTCCCACAAGCCATTATCTCAGATAATGGGACACCATTCAAGAACTAGGAGGTTCATGACTAGTGCAAGAAATTCAAAATCCAGCATCGCTTCTCCACCCCGTACTATCCCCAAGGCAATGTCCAAGCAAAAGCCACGAACAAAACCATTCTCAAAATCCTTAAGAAAACAGTCAATGACATAGGTCATGATTGGCACTTGCAGCTTAATCCTGCCCTTTGGACTTATTGAACTAGCATCCGCACACCCACCGACGCCACCCCATTCTCCTTGGTCTATGGATCAGAAGTCGTACTCCCAATTGAGATCGAGCTCCCATCCCTTAGAATATCATTACAAAACCTCATCACTGATGAGGACTACCGGGTGTCAAGAATGAACGAGCTGGAGTTACTGGATGAGAGATGCATAGATGCTTTGAATCATCTTCAAGTCTATCAAAATAAACTCAAACAAAGCTATAACAAGAAAATCAGAAGCAGGACTTTCCAAATCAGAGAACTAGTCTTAAAAGAAAATCAGAAGAATGTCCCGAATCCTAGCAGCAAAGGCAAGTTCGAACCTAATTGGTTAGGACCTTTCATCATAACGGCAAGTTACACATCAAGGGCATATCAGCTATCAACACCCGAAGGGGAACCTCTGGGGGAGCCCATGAATAGCTCCCATCTCAAAAAAATTTATGCCTAATTCTTTCAAAGTATAGAACCAAAAAATCAAAAAAAAAATTAGAAAAAGTCCTAAAAAAATGGTTACTTAAGTGAAAAACCCGGCAAATGCATCTTGGTAACAACAAAAAAATCAAAAAAGGATCAAAAAAATAGTAAAGAGAAAAATCGTCCTCTAGTGAAAACCACTTTGGTGGCACTTTGGGCAAGTACCTCGGTGAAAACCTGGCAAACAGGCACCTTGTGTAAATAAGCACTTTTCATCTACCAGGACCCTTATGGCTTGATCTATATCATCCATCGTGATTCGTGTCTTCCATCCATCACTCATCCACTCACATCCGCACTATAGCTTGGTCCTATTGTTGTATCATGATCCCTCCTAGTACTAATCAACCCACCCTAAAGGTTAGTTTGTCCTACCTTTATCGGACTAGTCTATTGCATCACGCTGGGGGCATGTTCTCACTCTGATCAAATTCATAGTGTCTAGTCTTAAAGTCCTCAAAATCAAAATCCAAAACATCAAAAATCGATAATTCAAAAGCACAAACATAATAAAAATCCAAAACAAGGTCGCCTTGTCAACTACATTGTTCTCGAAGCTTGAACGTAGGAAAGGTTGGATTCATCATCCCCCTCGAGACATTTCAGCCGGGTCCCAGGAGCCCGTCATAATAAGTCGACATTTCATCATGTATATCTTCATCCGCAATTGGTCGAAGTCGTCACTTAACTAATGGTCTCTCAAGTATGGGTCATAGGTAAGACTCACCGCTTCATTAGCCCTTGAGGCCCCTAGGACAGGTCTTTAGGTTAGTCTCTTGGTCAAAATCTCAGAAAACTCCAAAACATTTGAAAATGAAAAAATCAAAACATTGGAAAAACCTCAAAAATACCAAAAACAGCTCCCCAAACATTGCAAAACATCAAAACATCCAAATATTTGAAAAAAATCCATCAGCCTCATCTCACTTGCACCCGCAATAAACACCACTCATAATAAACTGATCGTCATCCTCAACCTTTGGTAAAACAGTTGGAAACAAGTCTAGCAGATTAAAAGTAGAACTCAAAAGCGTCAAGTCTTAAGTCTAGGTCAATAGGTAAGCAAATTAGTCACCTCTTCATATCAGTAACACCATCATCTGAATTTGTTTCATATCAATCATCCCTTATAAATGAAATGACATGCCGCCATCCACTAACATGTCCTAGGATGAATCCTTCCTACAATGGGCATTATCTTTTGGCAATAAGTTTCGGTTATCATCTTAGAAAACACATCATTTTCCTGTTAGCAGTATTGAAGAGCATTAGTTTGTTTGTTTACTTGGTCTTTATCTTTTGACTTATCTTATTCATGCTCATTCCAAGGACGTCTCGATGATATCCCAAAACAACGGATTTAGAGAAATAGGAATGGGGCAATGGTCATTATCTTTTGTCTGCTGTGCTTGTTGGATGTTCTTGTAATATAACCTCGGCAAATACTTGCTTTGTTAGGCATATATGGAAGAGGTCTAGGGCAACTTGTTGACTATTGCATAGAAAGGTTTACCTTTCTGTATTTTCATCTGAGATGTCTGAAACTTCTGAAGTACATCCTAGCAAGGTTTCTGTATGTCAGGTGTGAACAAGAATACTCCTATCTGATTGTCGAGTCAACATCCATCACACTAGGTACCATGCCATCCTGGTTGTATATACCTTGATGCATCGTACCATGTGTGTTATCAAACATAAGAAAATTTGGCCCTTTGAAAATCCCAATTCCTCAGCAAGTTATCATCATCATCATCATCATCATCATCTGCATTTGCATTTGTGTCATCTTACGTCTTGTTGAAATGACTTCTCTTCTCACTAACCACGCTAACAAGGTACTATGACAGTTGCTCATCATCATCACCACCAATCCTGCATCCACACATCATTAGTACATTGCATTACACATCATATAGGAAACATCGCATTCTCATCATCACATAAACAGGTGCATCCATATCATCGCATTTCACCCATTACATTGCATCTCATGACATTACATTGATCATTGCATAAGCATTCATTTACATTTCATAAACCATCACATAGCATGAACATTATAATCATAAATAATAGGAATATAAGCATTCAATTTATTATGCATCAACATATCATCACATTAACATATTACTGCATCACATCATATCACATTCATCCATAAATCATCTCATATATAAACATTTTCTACACATCATTGCATATAGCATAAATCAAATCATTTCACATATCACAGTTGCATAAAATAAATCATCATATAGTTAACATCATTGCACATCATATCATAGGTCATAAACAAATGCATAAACGTCATTCAAAATAAATGCATCCATCACATATAGAAAGAAGAATCATACATAAAGGAGTACACATGGCATCACATCAAAATCAACTCATATATATCATATCACTGTCATAGTACAAGAATAACAATCGAATCACTGTACAACTGTGTCAATCAGTACAAAAATTCCCATCAGGGCTATCAAAAATGAGCCCATAAGGTACCAAAGGTATGCATCATAATATCTCAATCATGGTCGATCTCTGTGGATGCTACCCTCACCCCTGTCACCGTGACCCTTTGGTGGTCTCTGGTTGGCTCGCTCTGAGTAGTCAAGAACCCAGTCTGCTCTAGGTACGTGGTCGTGGTAGGCCCGACAGTAGTACTCTATCTCTTGGATAGCCTCTTTGTAGGATCGGACCGGCACTGTACCCTATGAGGACGAGGCGGCTGTCATGCTCTCTATCTGCTGCCTCTGGCCCAGCTCTGTAGCTTCCTGCAACTCTGCGACCTGTCGCTGTTATACAGCCTGGTCTCTCTCTGCTCTGAGCTGCTCTCTCTTAGCTCGTGCCTGGTCCTGCTCAACTGTCACTGCCTGTACCTGTGCCTGTAGCTGCAAAATCAAGGCATCCCGTCCATCTACCTATCCTACTAGTTGTGCCCGTGGCTATACAAGAACCTGACCCTCACCCTTCGCTTGTGGTGGTGGGACTGGCGGATCCTACTGCTGGTCCTGTATGGGGACATCTCCCTGATATGGTGGAGCTAGGGGCATCAATGGTGGGTCCTCTCGAATCATGACCCTAGGACCCCGTCCTCGTCGTCTGCCCCTACCTCTGACCCTATGTGCATCTGGATCCTCACCCGGAATAGTCAACCGGAGAGGAGGCCTGAACCAGTCTCTGTAGGCCTGTGTCATCCCTGGATCTACCAAGCTCTCATCATAAGCCCAAGGCTGGGCCACTAGCTGTCGAAAACTATCAACTACCTCCGCGGTAGGAATACCAAGGCCCCATGATGTCTCTGTCTGGCTCTGAGAAAAGACGGCCACGTAACCATCATGTGGCTGATCCTATGGCTCCCCAAACTAACGCTGTACACACCCGGGCAAGTACTGCTCTATCATAGTATGCTCCCAGCCCTGTATATATCTGTCCTAGAAGAGTTGGTCTGCATCATTAGCCCACCCAGACTGACCAAGGTATGGTATCCATGTGAATACAAGCATCTTGTCTATGACCCACCTCTAGTGGGGGATCCTGTGCTCTCCAGTGTGTGTAAATGACACACCCCCTCTGTATCATGCCACTAGGGCATCCTCTGCCCCCATCGAAACTAGAACGACCTGTGGACGTAGCACATAAATGTGCTCCCATGCCCAAACATGAAGCAAGGTCACCCCAACTCCCAGTGCTCTACCATCCACATATGCATACTCATGGAGATCCCTGTAAAGTGAAGCCAGTAGGATGGGCCCCCACACGAATCGAACTGGCCTGTCTCAGACCATCCTCTCCCAGCAGTATCCCCATCCAGGACTGAAATACCACCCTCGTCTGTCTGGTGCAACTAAACCTGAGATAATCGCCGCAATCGCCCAATGGAAGGGAGGTGCTATGACTTTGTACCTCTCCAGCTCAATCTACCCCTCACAGTAAATGATATCTCGTATGGCAAGGACTTGGGTACAACAATCATGTCCATCCTCCATGTCATGAATCACCCAGCAGCCATAAATGGGAAAATGTAGTATCCGCCAGATGTCCTCTAGGGTGACGGTCGCCTCACTAGTGGGAAGATGAAACGAAGACGTCTCACTGTAAGCACGTCACCACTAATCCTGGCAAGGTGTGTGTATTGGTGCTACGTGACGTAATGTGCTATAGTCCCGCGGGACTCCCGGGCCGGGTTCCATCCCTATCGCCAGTCCCGTAGGGATGCTCTCACCTCAAACTCGCGGACCGGGTAGCTCCTCCCTAGGTCCTGGGTCTCCGGCATCAATGCTAAGGTCAACATATGTTAAAAATTTTGAAAAATTCCCTCGACCTAACGGGCCCAAACTTGCATCCATGCAGTTTGTGAAGGCTGTAGTTTGAATTTTCTCAAACTCGATGTCGACCTAGAATTTCATTGACCGAGCCATCAGCGGGTGCGCTTAACTCCCTCAAATAAGCCGTAGCTTACGAAAAGGGCTGGCTGCGGGCGCACTTTTCTGCAAACCGCCCGCGAAGTTCAACCGGTGCCCGAGCCCAATCTGGAATTTTTAAATTCCAAATTGCACCGCTGTGGCACTAAACAGTGCCGCTGTGGCACAAAATTCCCAAAAGCGGCGCGCTTAAACACCTAGCGGCGCTAAAATAGAGCTGCTGGAGGCGAGCTCTCCCTAAAACATGTCATAAATGCACTGAAATGAAAAAACGAAAGCTAAGCTAAGGGTCACATACCGAGGCACCGGGATGCCCGGTGGGTCGCCGAGGTCCTCAACCGGTCGTGAAATGTGCGGGAAGTCGCCGATGCCTATATTGTCGGAGGTCGAAACAAACTCGAGGTTCACCGGGTGAGGTGTGTGAAATGTGAATTGAAAGTGACCGAGTTCCTTTTGGGCCTAAAAGTGGCTTTAGCCCCCAATTGGTCAGTCCTCGCTAGGGTTTTGGACTCTCAACCTATTTTGCATCCGCTTGGAGGTTTGTTTTTCATCATTTTGTCATGCTTAGACATCGCCTTTTAGCTTCCCGTAATCCCCTTTGGACCTATCGCACCTTGTCACCGCGAGATCACCCAAAATGGAAATTTTCAACTTCCATCTCGGGAGGGGGCATTATAATGGTAATAAGCTTCACCATGTAGTAGGTAATGAAGTTTTAAATATAAAAATTATTTTGATCGATCGACGGTTCTTTCAACCAACACAATGGCGCACCGCTTCAAAGAGGGGCAAATGTAGACATCAAAAATATACCGCATTGACATCGCTCATCCGATCCTCGACTCGCTAACATCGTTTCATCCTAAATCATCCTTCGGCCTAACCATTTAATCAAATACCCTTATCTAATTAAATTCATCAATATTCCTCTCTTAATTAAATAAATCAGTTATCTAATTAAGTCACCTTTTCTCGATAATTAAATTAACCATCTCGATCTAATTATCCTATTTAATTAAATAATTAATTTTATTTGATTAAATCTCTAAATTCTATCTGTTAAATTAAATAAATTAAAACCTTTATCCCATCTAACACCATCCCTTTTAATTAAATAAATCAAAATCTTTATTTAATTAGCCTCTTTATCATATTCCTATCTTATCCGATTTAAATAAACCATAAATCTAAGTCAAATAAGTCACATCATCTAATCTCTTGTTAAATTAATCAAACCTTGATTAATTTAATCTAATCTCATGTCACATCCTCTAGATAATGCAAGTTGCACATGAAAATAGATTTAATTCATTTATTAAATCCCTATTTTCCCTCACATGGCATCTTTTGGAATATTCCCCTAATTTGAATTCAAAATCCAAGTGGGAATAAGTCCTTCCAACAAGGCATTTAAGATCTCTTACATGTCCTTTGCCTTGAGCCAAGTGGCATTTATTGCATTTTCCCCTTCCCTCTTACATGTCATTTTAACAAATTTGAATTTCAAATATTGGCATTTATTGGCACAAACCCCAAATCTTGCACAACCATCATCCATTCATAGATTGACAAGTGGCACCATATCATTGGATGAAAGTTAGTCCCACATTGCTCAAATTTGGACTTTCATCCATCTTGAAATCCTATAAATGAAGAGCTCCTTTCCTCATTTTTCCATCCACATTCCAAGCAAATTTACCATGCTAAAATACTTAGCAATTCTCATCCATCATTTGAGTTCTTAGTTAGGCTTTTTTGCAGATTTGGTTTGGAGCTCTCACATTCATCATCAAAGTGGATCAACATTTCTCAACAATCATCAACTTGCATCTTAGGGATTGGGAAAGGGCCAATTTTCACATCAAATTGGCACCAATTCCCCCATGGGATTAAGAGTTTGCTTGCTTAATTAGGATTCAATCTTGTTTTTGTGATTTCATTGTATTTTTTATCTTTTTCTTCCTAATTTGGAATATGTTAATGAATCTCATGGGGAATCCTTGTTTATGCTTGCAATATCTAACTTAGGGTGTTTATTCTCTTTGTTTTGCAGGTACCTAGATTTGGGGTTCATAGTAGGTGTTTTATTACATTCTTATGGGATTCTAGGCAAAAATATTAGTCAGTCCATTTGAAATGTGTAGTTTGTTATGGAAAATTAGTTGCTTAAATATGCCTCATAAAAATACTCATTGGTGAATGGACATGCATTGGACCTATAGTTCATAAAATTTGGGTGATTTGGACACCCTATTGGTTTGCGCAAATTCACCAATTTTGACTTGGCCGATTTCTAGAATTTTCCAATTGGTGAAGATTTGCCACTAAAGTTTTCCCTTTCTTGGAGAG
>VDFB02112748.1:0-47835 GCA_007258455.2 Sequoia sempervirens
TGACATGTCATTACTTTATCACTTCACCTTTTGTGGACCGTCATGTGATTATCTCTCCACCTTTTGTGGTGATTATCACATTATCACTTTTCCACTTTAGGTGAAGTGATAGTTTTTCATAGTTGTCTCATGTCATAAGATTACGACACTTGTCATAATCTTATGCCCTTTTATATTCTCACCTTGGCTATATAACCAAGGGGTCTCCTATGTACTTTTGTACTACTCATTATATTTGCATTCATTGATAAGAATACAGTTTATTCCTGTCATATTGTTTCTATCTCTCTTATGCTTGTGTTTTCTATTAGGCCTCTAGATCTTGGGTGGCTACCTTCATAGCCAATTCTTACAAAATCAAAATGCGAATTAAACATTACCTTTGGCTTTGGATGTTTTACCCTCTATTCTTCTTCTGCTATTGACCTCTATCTTGGTGGAGCCAGATGACTAAATAGTAATTAAAATGAGCAAAGTCAACATGTAATGAATGGACAAGCTGCAAATATTTTCACCCTTTATATGAATGATGATATATTAACACACTAAACCACATATTTGTTTAGAAAATTTTCAAAATCTTTCATTCCTTGTGCAATTTAGAGCTTACCTACACATTACTGGCTCTTCACCTTTCTCACACATATTTTCTTCATATTCCTACAAAAAATTTGTGTAAAAGAATCAATGGTAATCATACCAAAAAAAATTAAAGAAATGCAAAGCCAAAAAAATATTTGCAACTCCTATCGAATAAATAAAGAGGTAATAAGTTAATTACTATCAAAGATAACTTTAAGATAAAGAAATTGCAACAACTTAAATATTTCTCTAACATGTTACAACATATTACCTTCCTCTTCTTCAGAACAAGGTTTAGTGTATCTTCAAGTTGACATTTTTTATGTTTTCTTGCTTTGTCCAATACCCCATCCACCTCTGCAAAATTTCAATAAAAAGAATGTAAATAGTATACTTCATTCTACAAAGTAAAGTGAGTACATAACTTAACTTCAAGTTTTCAAGTCAAACAAAAGTCCTCTTTAGATGCCTTGTAAATGCCACAAGTTTAGCAAAATAAGTCAAGTAAAAAAGATTAAGAAGATAAGATAAATAGAAGAAGCCATTTTCCAGAAACCCACATTAGGAAGCACTCATCATTTCTTGCTTATCAATCTACTCCTTTATAGTATTAGGATCCTTCTTCAGGATCCCAACCTCTCATACTTTCTTCCTTTCCTTGTTCTGTGCAATAAACAAAACATGTCAAAAGTAGCTTATTAGAGAGCTAAATCACACAAATGATATAGTAACACAAAGTTTATCATTCTTGTTTCATCTTCAGTAGCTTGTGCATTTTAGTTGTGAATGCCTAGAAATTTTCTTTGGAAGACCCTCCATCTTCAACAACTTTTGTGAATATCCTGCAATCATAGCATTCCATGAGGTGGCATCTCTTAGAGGCATTTTTTCAAACAGTTCATGTGCCTTGTCTATACTTCCATATTTTGCATACATTTCTACAAAGGAAGATGCAACTACAATCAAAATTCCTCTATCCATTATCCTTTGTTGTATATCCATACCATGTTGCAAAGCTCCCATTTTATCCTAGGAAGGAAGGGTGCTAGTGAAAGATGCATAGACTGGCTTCACACCTGCCAATTGCATTTGCTTGAAAGTTTCTAAAGCCTTTTTAACAAATCCATTTTGAGAATATGTTGCAATCATGGCATTCCATTAAACCACATTTCTTTGAGGCATTTGGTCAAACATTTGATGTGCCTTGTCCAAGCTTCCAAATTTTGGAAGCATGTCTACCAGACATTTCCAACTATAGCTGAGAAAATTTACCTATCATTTATGCTTTTATGGACACATAAACCCTGGTCCAAAGATCCCATTTTGGCACAGGCTAGGAATACACTAGAAAAGGTAAATTGGTTGAGTTGGAGACCTGTTTGTTGAACTATTTTTCACAAATCTAGTCCAGGCCACTAGGTGGAAGACTCGAGCTGAGGTAATATCGAAGCATCTTTTTTCCCTAGAGCTTAGGCTGAGGGCAATGACCACAATTTCCTAGATAGCCATTTTGCAAAAAGGAAGGACTCATCGTTGGTATTTTCATTGCAAAATCAGCAAGGATGAAGCTAAGGCACTTCATCTATTATGGGAGGGGATGGATATAAAAAATATGGAATCTTTTCTTTACTATTTTGGTAAGAATGGGGATCTGCTCTCCCCAAAGAGGATTGTGCGAGCAATAGAGATGGCTGAGGGCCTTAGTACCCTGATTTACTACATGCCTTGGTTATTTTGAGAGTGAGCTCAAAAAAACACTTTGTAATCTATTTTTTTCAAAATGGGCATATATTTGCATGCAAATGAAAAATGTGTTATTGTAAATTTCTTGTTTTAAACATGGATGATGAAATAACAAGAAACAAAGATACTTAATATAATTATTTATGAAAGGGGGCAAATAAAATATGCATATTAGAAAGCATCGAAATACATTAGTACAATGAATAACCTAATAAATATTAGAAAATGAAATCAACAAATCAAAAGAAAATATATATTAATAATTTATACAACTACATTCACATCATTGAGATCATATTTCACCTACTCAAAATAAACTCATGAAATTCAAGAAAATTAATGCACTTGGAGAATCAAACTTAACCATAGTCACTTAACTCAACTCCATACTACTTCAAATGACTATATTTCCACTATCACATTGATTCATATAAAGCATAAACAATATTCTAAATAACTATCATGAAATTATTCTATATTCCACAATGGTTGTACTCTCACTCATGATGCATTTTATGACACAATCAAAACTCTAGAATAAAGAGAGTTCGTGAGATGCTCTATCCTCTCTCTGAAAAACTACCCCTGTGATGCTAAGATTAAAATGTTTATCCCAACAAAATCAATGTTTCAGAAGTTAGAAGGACAAGCTCAATGGATGATGTGATATGTTGGTGTCACAAAGGGACCTGTATTGGAAAATTATTCAAAAGTAAGGACTTAGGTTGATTTGACGTTGAATGCTCTATATTTTTTTTTTGGAATTTTCAATTTTAAGATTTTAGAAAAAAAGGAAAAAATGGGTGAGGGTTTAGAAGTCTTATACTATGCCTATGAAGTCAAGAGATGGTAAGATTAAGTGAAACTGAGGAACAAGACTTTGTTTCACCACGAAAATGACAACTACACAAAGAAAGTGCAATCTTCTAGGATTTGTGCTTAAGATTTTCTTACCAAGAATGATACCATCAAGAGAACAATATTATTCAAAGTAAGCAATTGAAGCATCCACATTATCAGCTCAGTCTAACTTTACGCATTGAAAGGAAATCATCCATCCAAAGAAAGTATGAGTGAAAGTTCCACCAATCTATACTATCAATCTATCATTCATCTAACTTGCATTCAAATCAAATATTATTTTAATCTACTCTATTGGAAGGAAAATATGGAACCATGCAACCACTTGAAAAAAAAGTATTCAAAGCATCTCATGCAATATGAACTTTATTCTCAAAGTAGTCTTAAGCAACAATTTCATAGACTCTCTCCCACTTATTCTATATTTTTTTATGAAATGAGGGAGCAAGGGTTTATATAGAGTTTCAATAATACAATAAACGGCCAGGATTAATCTGGAATCAATGGCAGAGATTAAAAGTAAGCAACCCTAAATAGGGTTTCCCAAAATACAATCAGTGATCAATGAGTTAACAGCAAGTGAACTGAAGTGAATAGCTATTCTTGGGGAGGCGCATCCCTATCCTCTTTGGTGGCATTGTATTGGATGAATTTGGAAACTATCGTGCTAACTTCCTCAATCGTGACAAGTGGTAGCACATTGACCTTGAATTCCAGCAGATCCAAATCATCTGAACATTCTGCAAAAGTATCCTCCCACTCGGATTCCTGTCGCTGGAAGGCATGGAAGATGGCTAAGAAGTTGGCTATCTTGGTCAAATTTTGTCTGAGGATACCCCCAATGGTGGCAAAGAAAATTCCTTGAACTTTGTGCTTCAAGTTTTCCAGCTACATGTCATTTGCTCGCACAATGTCCTTTCCAAGTGCATCTGCAGCTATTAGTAGAATTTTCTCCCGAATCTCCTTCGTCCTTTCCTCAGTCCGGATAGTATCTTTCTTTACCTTCTCTAGGATTTCATTGCATCTAATCAATGCCATGTACCAGCCGTTAAAATCATAAGCTTCGCCTGCTGCAATTACCTTTCCATTGACTAGCTCCTGCTTTAGGACTCCTTTAAGCACTTTGAGACATGGAATGATTCTGTCTCAAATATCCTGAGCATTATCCCATGTTTCCGCCAATGCTGCAATCCTTGAGAGCAAAGAGGAAGTTTTCCCGTCAGCCAATGCCAGTTTCTGCAAATACAGCCACTTCTCCACTTTTGTTGGTTATCCATTCTTTGGTCTCCTTGGCTATAGTCTTTCCCTCTTCAAAATTCTCCTAGGAACTGTTCATTAATGGAGGAGCCGCTTAGATGGTTTGATCGAGAGACTTAGTCAGATGCTGAATATATTCCTTGAGTCGTTCAACCTCTCGTTTGTATTCTTTCTTCTTCGCTACTTCCTTCTCCAGCCTTGCTTTGATAGTAGCAACAGAATTATCCAATTCTTCCACTTCTTGTCCTTTCATGGTAATGGCATAATCCTCAGGTGTAATTTCCTCCCTCGACTTGTCAACTGTCGGTACAACAATTTGGACTGTACGATGCCCGACTTCATCTCTCTAGATGGTGGACAATGTTTTGGCAGGCTTTCTTGCACTAACTGCTTCTAATCTGGCCAAGAAATCGGCCATGTCATCTTCTTCTTCTGGAGCTTCTTCTAGTTCTTTCATCTTCAATCTCTCTTTCAACCAATTGGGGATAGTTGGCTGCTCAGTATCTTGCTCTTACTGAATGTCCTGTGCACCCAGAATTTCTTGAATTCCTTTGAGGGCTGAAATCATTCCTTCTTCAAACTTGCTGTCCAAAATGTCAACCTCATTGTCAGATTCCAAAATCTCGGTACCTATGGGAGATGGAGGCTCATCATCCTCCGGCTGAACAAGGATAGGAGAGGGAATCCTTATGTCCTTCAAAGATTCATCAATGTCTAAAATTTCATTTACGTTCGCGGACACAGCAGAATGAAGAGGTTCTAGCCTCTGCTACTTCCTAGCAGGTTCCTCATCTGTAATTTCTTTTCCTTTTGTCTCCTTCCTTTTCTTGGGATTAGAGCTCTCAATTGGCTCGTCTCGTTGGGATGCACCAGCATTCAAGGAGTAAGATTCGGCTTCTCCCATCAAAGTGTACGTTAAAGGAACACCCTTCCGCCGCAGCTCTTTGATCTGCTAATCTACCCACCATTGTGAATACTTGATGACAGGTCTCATGAAGGTGGTCAAGTCAGAGATTTCCAGTTCTGACCAGTGCACGGGACAAAGAGGTTGACTTTCATCAAAACCTAGCTGTGTATATTCGTCATCATCTTCAAGTTGGTCCGGCACACGGAAGAGTTTTGTCGTCCTTATTAGACTCACTGGCAGTTTGGACCATAATCTTTTTCTAACATCGAATTCATCTGCAGCATTCGCCCAGTAATCCTCCTAATCCACTTTGTGTTTATATTTCTTTCCCTTCATGACTATGATGTGATGGAGAGGATTGAAATTGGCTCTAGATTGGTACGACGTGAACGGATACCACTGCATTTCTAGCATGGCGCCTTCAGCTCCCTGTACAGACGGGCAAGATTCTTCCATGTTCCCAATGAAGAATGGGAAAGTGACGGCTGCTTTGCTCTTCACTCTCTGGAAATTTTGATAAGTTTCCAGTTGCCTAAGAACCTCCAGTAGAATCATTTTGTGGGTGGGGTAGATGGGAAGTGAAATATTCCGAGCCAAAATTTTTCCTTTTTTCAATTGCAAGTTTACAAACAGATGCACCTGTTAAGGTTAGATCTAAACCAAAACGATGCTGAAGCAACTCTAACCAAAATGTACACCAGGATCCCGATGTGGGCAAGGTGTGAGCATTGGTCAGAGGATCTGAATGCAGAAACAGAACTGGAAGGAACTCTAACCAACAATGGCGCCGATGGTGGCGAGCATATGGTCAGAGGATCTTCTACACTACAAGTACTGAAAGAAACTCAACACCAAGTATGTGCTACCCAATCCAATATGGAATTGAGGCGACCATATGGCGAAGTGCTAAGAATTACAATGCTTTGAAGAGAAATAAGCTAGAATGCTGAAAGTAACTCGACACCCAGAATGTGCTTTCTAACCTGGAGTGGGAAAGGAGCTACCATAGGGCAGAGATAAAGGAATTACAATTGCAGTTACGGAATGTAAAGTTGAGCATTACAAAATCAAGATAAGCAAGAATAACAACTATTGTCAGTACTACTGTCAGCTTACAATATGAAAGTTAATACCTTGCTATCAATGTGAATCAACATGTAAATAGAGCTGCAACAATATATATTGAGTTTCCTTCACTGAATAATAAAGCTTGGATCAAAAACTCAATTATTAAAGCCAACCTGACAATCTGATTTGTGACAGTCCTGTTTTCCACGTGCATGAACAGCAGCCCTGAAACTCACAAATTCACTCACAACTTGGTCCAAACTTAATCAAATTTCACGAGACGAATTGCATAATGATCCTAGTATGATGGCGCCCAAGTTCGAATCATAAAACTGAC
The DNA here is from genome assembly GCA_007258455.2 of Sequoia sempervirens. Classification (NCBI taxonomy): domain Eukaryota; kingdom Viridiplantae; phylum Streptophyta; class Pinopsida; order Cupressales; family Cupressaceae; genus Sequoia; species Sequoia sempervirens. Next base: position 6,756 of record VDFB02112748.1, read on the forward strand.
CAAAGAGACCACATTTAATTAATGCACGAATCCCAAGACAGTCTTAAAGGTACGGCCCTCAAGGGAAAGGCGATTTTCCTTTTAAAAATTCAATACACCATAAAAAAATCTGCAAACTTGAGAATAGGGTTGCCCCTCACAGACTAGAAGATAAGAACAATACCCAGAAGGATCTTTTTGGTATTTTTTGACTTATGAATAAAAAGGACAATCTGCTGTACTAAAAATGCAATTTCCACAATTTCTCTAACATGCATAAATCTGAACTAGAAAGCCACAAGCTGATTACAATGCACAAATCCCAATGCAAGACTCTCAAACTACACTATCTCACCACTAGTCGCTATCTTTCAAGCGAGAAGCAATGCCAAGCTAGGAGGCATACATTCCTCGAAGCAGTCCCATAGCCAATCCGGCAGCATAACATTCCTGTAGACAAAAGATACTGAAATGAGAACCAAAGGCTTCCTTTTATAATTTGCCGTTGACCTTCTTGAACCCTAATCTTCTTTTCACAGTCAAACCCTAATCCTTCAAAAGATGGCGTCCCTTTCTTCAAGCTTCAATTTTGACTTTTAATTATAATTTTATTCCTTTCTTGAAGTTGGCGTCCAACTTGTGCTTGGAATAAATCTTTTAATAAAGATATAATTAATTTCTTAAATGAGGCGCCCACCATAAAGAACATCTTTTAAAACAACTTAAAGTGAAGTTGCTAGGCCAAGGGGGTCAATGTTAAAATATAACATTAAAACATGACTTAATTAAAATAATCCAACTTATCTCTCCCGTTATGCCCCAAAGCCAAAATTGAGTAAGCCAACTGAGTCGATTGAAGAGGAAGGTCAACTGTGCCGAGACCAATAGGACCACTGCTAGAAATAGAATTTACTAAAAATAGTAAATTCCAGAAAATGCTCAGAATGCCAAGAGAAACATATCACTGCGAAGCCCACAGAAAACCCAGAAGGAAACCGCAGTTCAATCACCAATTCACGAGCAATCGCAACCTCCACACAAAAAACCCAAATCAAACCGTCCGAGTAGCCTATGGGTCTCCAGAATAGGCCAACGGTCATCTGAGAAGATCATGTTCGAGAAGGGGACATTACAGTCCGCCCTCCCCAAGATTGCTTGTCCTCAAGCAATCGCAACTCTGGATGCTACAGAATTTCTTCATTCTCCCAAGTTGCATCCTCTATAGGCAGGTTTTTCCACTTCACCAAGTATTCTCTGATTGTTCTTTTCCTCAAAGAACGCTCACGAGAATCAATAATCTCCTCTGGAATTAAAACCAACTATCCTTCCTCATCCAAAGGAGGCAACTGTGATGCAGCAACAACATTATGTCCAAGCGCCTTCTTGAGGCGAGACACGTGGAAGACATTGTGCACTTTGCTACTTGAAGGTAGCTCCAACTCATACGCTACTGCTCCCACCCTTTTGATAACCTTGAACGGCCCATAGAAACGAGGTTTGAGCTTCTCAGCTCCACTCTTCTTGAGAGTAGACTATCTATAAGGCTGTAGTCTGAGATAAACCATATCCCCAACCTCGAAAGAGCGCTCAACACGCCTCTGATCAGCATACATCTTCTGCTGATTTTGTGCAATCTGCAGATTGTTCTTCAATGATTTCATGATGTCTTGACTCTGCTGCAATAAGTCTTTGCCTTGAGGAGCTTTGCTATCACCAAACACCAAATCAGCAAAGCTAGGTGTTTCATAACCATAAAGAGCCAAGAAAGGTGACATCTTTATTGACATATGAAAGGAAGAATTATAACAATATTCGCCAATGTGAAGCCACTTAACCCACACTCTTTGCTGCTCTGAAACATAGTTTCTCAAGTAGCCTTCCAACCACTTATTCACTATTTGAATTTGTCCATCTGTTTGGGGGTGATAACTAGTGCTTAGAGTAAGCACAGTACCACTCATTCTGAAGACCTCTTGCCAAAAAGTGCTTAGGAACTTGCTCTCCCTATCACTCACAATGTTTTTTGGCAGCACATGTAACCTAAACACCTCATGAAAAAACAGATCTGCAACTTGGGCTGCTGAAAAAGAGCTCGTAATCGTGAAGAAGTGTGAAAATTTTGTTAGTCTATCCACTACAACGTAGATACAATCCTTCCCTTGGACCTTGGGCAACCCTGTAATGAAGTCCATCGATATGCTTTCCCATTTTTGATTGGGAATAGGGAGAGGTTGCAACAGACCAGCTGGTAAAGTATGCTAATTCTTGTTCATTTGACAAACGGGACACTCCTGAATGTAGCGTTGAACCTCTCCTTTCAACCCTTTCCACGAAAATCTTTCACGGATCTGCCTATATGTCTTAAAGAATCCTTGGTGACCAACAAGCGGAATGTCATGAAATGTCAATAAAATCTTCTTCCTGAGCTTAGAATCAACCACCAGAAAGATTCTCCCCTTGTAGTGTATCAACCCTTCAATCACCTTGTACCTTTCGTCATGAAAAGTACCCTCAATGATGCTAGTTGCAAACTGATTTTTGGCATAATCAGCAAGCAACATGTCCTTCCAATCAGTGGTAAGCTCACACAATGAGCTCAAATGGGGTCTCCTAGACAGAGCATCAGCCACAATGTTATTTTTTCCTTTGACATACTCAATGTCAAAGTCGTAAGCTTGAAGCTTACTCACCCACTTTTGTTGCCTCTCGTTCAAATCCTTCTGATGCATGAAGAGTTTAAGACTATTGTGATCAGTCTTAACCACGAACTTGTTTCCCACCAAATACTGTCTAAACTTAGCTAATGCATGCATAATGGCAAGCATTTCCTTGTCATAAATGGAGTAGGTTCTTTCAACACCTCTTAGCTTCCTACTCTCGAACACTATTGGATGTTTGTTTTGCATCAAAACAGCCCCAACTCCTTCACCGGATGCATCACACTGTATCTCGAAAGGCTTGGAGAAATCCAGAATAGCCAAAACCGGACAAGAGCTCATGATCCTCTTAAACTTATCAAAAGTAGTTTGAGCCTTTTCTGACCAACAAAAGGCTCCCTTTTTCGTGAGATCAGTAAGAGGAGCAGCATTCTATGAGTAGCCTTTCACAAATCTACGATAAAATCCACACAGACCCAAAAACCCTTTCAACTGAGTCAAGTTCTCAGGAGGTGGCCAATCAACAACTGCCTTGATCTTTTCAGGATCAACCTTTACTCCCTCAGCGCTGATTATGTGGCCAAAGTAAAGTAACTCCTTCATTCTAAATTCACATTTGGATTCTTTGGCAAACAGGCTCTCAGATTCTAAGATGCTAAGCACTTCCTCCAAGTGCTTGAGATGTTCTTCCCAAGTCTTGCTATAAATCAAAATGTCATCGAAGAATATCAACACAAACCTCCTTAACTGCTTTTGAAAAACTCTGTTCATACAAGACTGAAAGGTAGCAGGAGCATTAGTCAGCCCAAATGGCATGACTACAAACTCGAAGTGGCCATAGTGACATCTGAAAGCTATCTTCTCAACATCAGATCCTCTCATTCGAATCTGGTGGTAGCCCGATCTCAAATCGATCTTCGAGAAGAACTTGGCCCCATGTAGCTCATCAATGAGCTCATCTATCCTTGGAATGGGGTATCGGTTTTTGATGGTGCTTTGATTCAAAGCACGATAGTCCACACACATGCGCATGGTACCATCCTTCTTCTTCACAAGAACCACTGCAAATGTGAAAGGGCTCTTGCTTGGACGAATGAAACCCATCTCCAAGAGTTCCTGAATGTTTTTCTCGATATCATCCTTCTGCTTCTTAGGATACCAATAGGGAGTTGTAATAACGGGTTTAGCTCCTTCCTTGAGCTCTATGATATGCTCCGAACCTTGCTAAGGTGGTGGTCCAGGAGGTAGATCAGCAACTACCTTGCTCTTCTCTGTGAGTAAAGACTGAACATCAGGAGGATAGTCTCTCTTAGTGACAACCGGACTAGCAGGAAGAATCATACATTTTGCAGCCCACTCAACTTGATCATGACGAACCAGCCTTGCCATTCTCTTGAATGATACAACCCGAGGACCCCCATTGGACATTCCTCTTAGTACAACCCTCTTCCCATCGGATTGAAACTTGAGCTCCATAGTTTGCAGATTTAAGGAGATCTCTCCAAGGGAACACAGCCATTGAATGCCCAAAACGGCATCCGTATCTCCAATGTTGACTACATAGAAGTCGTCCTTGACTTCATAGTTTCCCAACTGCATTGTCATGTTTGAGATCTTCTTGGTACATGAAATGTGGAATCCATCAGCAACCATGACCTTGAAGCCTTCAAACTCTTCTGTTTGCAGCCCCTTCTTTGCCACCACAACTTCATCAATGAAGTTATGTGTTGCCCCGGTGTCAATCAAAGCAACTATTCGCTGCTCCTTAATCATCCCTCAAACCTTGAAGGATTCATTTCTTTGAAAACTCGAAAGCTGAGCCAAAATACCTCCGCTTTCCTTTTCATCTTCAGACTCTTCTAGAACTCTTTCTACTTCACTATCATCAAAATCAGATTGCTGGTCTGAAAAATCAGAATTACTTTCACCAGCTGAATAGTACTCAATCTGATTGAATTTAACTCCCTTTGGGCAAACATGATCTTGAGACCATTTTTCCCTACACCGGAAACATAACTCCTTTCTTCTAAGCCCGTTCAGTGTCTCTGGATCTAATCTTGTGACATGATGTTACCAGTTAAACATTCTGACTCCGGAGGTGATCTCCTCGATGAAGAAGTACATCCATGTTTCAAAGGGGGCACCTTGAGGACTGCCCATTATTCTGTTCAAGAGCAAAATGATATGACCGTAATCTTCCGTGAAGTCCGTCTGGCGCTGTTCTTAGGCATTTTCTTCGCAGAAGCCCTTGTATTTTCCAACCATGTTTTGTTGATATGAGTTGCACATTGATCTGCCCAATCCTCGAAGATTTTTCTAGCTTCTTCCTTCGTTTTATATGAAGTTCGATTATAATCAGGGATGCCAAATGCCTCCTGGATAGCTGGTTTTCCGAGGTCTGCCAAAACTCTCCCATCAGGAGCAACAATTTGTCTTTCTTGTGGGTTGTAATGCCTGGCGCATTCAACCATCAACTCGGCACATTTGATCGCAGAAGGAAATCCAACAGCTTGGACAATTCCATTCCGCATCATCCGGCAGGCAATTGTTGTGGGCAGAAGTCCATTCAATCCATAAATTCTTTTTTTGAATTCCTCGAAGTCGACGTGTCTGAGGTCTGTATCTATGATGTTCTTCCATTTGGAATTGATCTTTGACTCCTGTTGAACTCCCTTGCTTGCGAACTTCATTTGTGCTTTCTTTGACGATTCTCTGGTGGTGGTCATCAACCTGCGAGAAAGAAAATACATTAAATTTAAAAGACTTTCAATTATGATTTTCTTTTTTCTATTTTTTCCCTTGTAAAATTCTAACTTTCAACTCGTTGAAGGTTAAATTCTACGAAAAAGCAAGCTGAGAGTAACAACACTTAGTAAATTTTGTGAAGATAAAGACAGAGGTTAAAAACAAATGAGGAATTGCATCAAACTCCGGAATTATACTCTGTGGCTGGCAATTCAACTTTGAACTTCGAAAATCTTGTATTTATTGCCGAAAAAGCAAGCTATCCTTGGAAAATTTCGACCTTCAGCTCAAAGTTTCGCTCTTTCTCCTTCACCTCAAAAACTCAATAACTCAACTTCAATATTCTATATCTCTCTCAAAATTTTCTACGAAAAAAATTTGAAAATTTTCTTACTCTTGAAAAAATTTCTATCTCTTGAAATGGAGAAAGCTAAACCTCTTCTCAAATTGAAATTATGAGTTGATAATGACTTGAAAATGCCTTATAAGGTTGCGAATTGTGATTCATTTAGCAGTTTCTCAAGTTCATCAAATGTAGACTCTTGTTTATCGAGGTAAGTTTCTAAATCTTCACTCTTCATCTTTATCTTTAAAATTTTGAAGTCTATCCTTGGAGCTCGAATTTTTCTAAGTGTTTGGAAATAATTAAAGGTTTATATATGATTTTTTCGATTTTTCAACCTTTAATTTTTATTTTATCCATGTATTATTTTTAATTTGGCGATTTTTGTTTTTCTCATGGATTGTTTTTCTCTCCTTTTCTTCATGGCGGATTTTGTCCATGTCTTGACATGTTCATCATTCCTCATAGCGGACTTTCTTCTTTCCTCTCCACCTTTCCTAAGTCAAACTTTGAGAGTCCATTTCCAAGGCATAGCAGACTTTCTCAAACTTTTGCCACTATACAACTTCTCCTCTAGGCATTTCATGCCTTAGACAAATTTTATCACATTTTGGCGCGGACTTTGAAGAAGTTTGCCAATTCCACATTAGGCTAGGCGGACTTTATGTCTTCCTTGGCAAGTCTTGAGATAGGAGGACTTGGAGAAAATCTTTCCATTTATCACTTGATGTCTTGGGCATACTTCCAAGCTAGATTTCCGTCCTTCCTTGAGGTGGGTGGACTTTCAAGCTTTCTCTCCATGGATGGTGGACTTGGAAACTTTTATTCCATTCTTTTCTTCCTCTTCTCAAGGGCAGATTTGGTGAGCTTTCTTCCACAATGCCCAGGCGGACTTTGAAGGCTTCTCTCCACATGCAAGGGCGGACTTCCTTGCTCTTTTGCCATTTCCTTTTCCAAGGTGGGGGGACTTGGCAAGGTTCATGCCATGTACCTGCAAGTCGGACTTCCTTGGTGTTTTTCCATTTCCATTTCAAGTGTTGGGCGGAATTTTTCAGCCTTATACCATTTCTTTTTCCAAGGTGGGCGGACTTCCAAGAAACTTTTCCACATGCTGGGCGGACTTCACAAGTGTTTTCCCATTTCTCCTTGGGGAGGACTTCATAAGACTCTTGCCATTGTCCTTTTCCAAGTGAGGGCGGACTTGGCTCAAGGCTTTCCATTCTCCATTCTTGGCATTGCAGACTTTCCTTGCTCATTTCCATCTCCTCTTTCCTTGTGGCGGACTTTTGACTCATTTTTCCATTGTCAAGTCATAAGGTGCGGCGGACTTACAAGAAACTTTTCCATTTCCCATGTTCTTCCAATGATCTTGGGTGAATTTCCTCATATTTTCATCATCTCAGCTAAGAATCTTAAGCTTTTTACTCGCCTTTTGGTTGATTTTTCATGACTTTTGAAATGATTTTACATACTTTCATCTGGTTTTTCATCTGATTTTCATTCCTTTTTCCAGATTTTGCATGCTTTTTAATTGATTTTTGCTTGCTTTTCTCATGCTTTTCCAGATTTTTTACCTGATTTTTGCATGCTTTTAAGATTTTTTACTTGATTTTTGCATTCTTTTTGGCTCTAACGATGGAAACTTTGACTCCTCTATTGGTGAGACCTTGGCACTTTCCAAAAATAGAAAGTTTCTAAAAATAGAGAAAGCAAAAAAGCAACTTTCTAAAAATAGTAAATCCTGGATTGGTCCAAAAGTGCCAAAAATTGAAAAAGCAAAAAAGCAAAATCCCTAAAATGTAGGAAGTGCCAAAATTGAGCAAAAGCACAAGCGATTCCCGTCTACAGGGTCTTCTGAGCATTTCTACGATGTTTACGCACAGTTTCAGGCTTGAATTCTCAACTTGGCTCGAGCGATGACTCTAGACTCTGACTTGAAACTCACAGAGCGAAAGAGCTTATGAAATTGCAACTTAAATCTAAACCCTAGAAGAAAACCACCGAGGGTCCCCATTTGCAATGGGGCAATGTGTGAAATTGGTCACAACAAGACCCATCGCTCTATATCATTATTCACAATCCTAAAAACCATCCAACTATTATAATCTATAGACTGGAGAACGAAATTGTAATAGAAAAAGGAGAAATACGACATGTCAATCTCTGTATTTTTGTGGAGTACGTAGTTAATTATTTTTCTTCAATCCTGGGTTTCGTGGGTGTTGGATAGAATAGATAATAGAGTTTTTCTCCTTTACATTTCTAGTTTTCTATTGATAAAGCCTCTCTTTGTTCGTGTAGGTTTGACTTACACGTTTGAAGGAAAACATATTGACTGCCCTCAAGTAATTGATACAGACCACCCATAAGTATGATAAAAGAGGACTGCTGCAGAGCAAGAAGAGGAAGGGAAAAGGAGAGAATACATTAGAATTTGTCATTTTCTCCTCCATAAATATTTTCACATTGATTTCCCAACTCATCTAATTATTCAGTAGCCACAATGTGAGATTAATAGGTCAACAATTGTTGGCAGGACCCTAGGCATACCCTAGGCCGGACCGGTAAGGAACCTGGACCTGGACTGAACCCAGCCGGGTACAGGGGCCATATTCAAGGGATCCGACAACTTAGTAATATTATGTTCACATTGAACAAAAAAGATGGCACTCTAGAAGATATAATCTCTACCTTGATCGATGAAGGAACCAAGAAAAATGAGTAAATTATAGAGGTAACTGCAATGCTTGTACAAAATGAGATTAACTATTCCTCTAAATCTGCTTCTTCTACTTCAAAGGGATATCATTTCTCCAAGAATAGAATTTTGTGCTACTATTGTAAGAAAAAGGGGCATATTATTATAATGACCCTATTGATTTCACTTGGCTGGCAGATCTATTTACATAATCTACACAGCTTAAGTCCCTGTTTATAATGACACTTTTTTAGATGGCATGTTAAAAATTCCATCTCATACCTTTTAAACAAATGAATATCAATAATGTTGTCCTAATCTTGTAATGAGTCTATCTGATGCCAAAGATGGTACATTTAAACTTATTAATTGCCAGCGCAGCAGCAGCCCTGTCATCACAAGTTCATCCAGGACATTTGAGACAATTCTACAGTCCAACGGATGTGCAGCAGCATCCCTGGAATAGCAAATTCATCCTAGACATTTGAGACAATTCTGCAATCCAATGGATGTGCCAGCAGCGTCCCTGGTGTAGTAAATTCATCCTAGACATTTGTGACAATTCTACAGTCCAACAGATTTGATACCATGCTCTATACCATTTTTTCTGAAAATAGAGAAAAAGACAAAGATCATTTTCTGGTCTCATGGCCACGTCAGCATGTCACAGGCTTAGCACTTGTTGAGGTCATAACTTTGTTATACAGACTCAAAATTGAGTGCCAACATTCTTTGAAAGTGTATAATTTTCCAAGAAAAAAGTGATTGTTCTACTAATTCTCCAACAGTATTTTGTCTCTCACCTATGAGGCAATGTGTAAGCTGACCTTGTGGTCTCTTACTTGCCACACCTTGTAGAGAGACCTACCAGCTAAGAATGGGTACTATTTTCTATTTAAAATCATAGAAGCTTAGAAAGGAGCCCAGTGATGCCATCAAATATCCATGCTTTGTGGTCTCTTGCCCATGACACCATGTTGAAGTTGAATTTGCAGTGTTTCACCTACAACATCATGCTGAAGTTCATTTGTGGTGACTCAACTAATACACCATGTTGAAATCCTAACCAAGAGAAGATTGAAATATGTCATGATAATAGCCATTCTTCACATTATTCCCTGATGACCCTTCTGAGGACACTTCATGCACACCTCAGCAAGATCCTTTCTAGTTGTAGTGGCATAAAATATGTCACATATTGATGCTTGAAACATGTTAGGATATAAAATTAGACATGCAGCTGAATTCATCCATTCATAGTTGTATGGCTAGTGTTTTGTCTCAATGCCCACTATCTCTTAATGGTTGGAAGGGGAATTGCTTCATCTTTGTAATGTCCCCTTATTAGAGACATAAAATGCACAAGTTAGGGTCAAGAAATTTATTTACCAACACCTAATTTTGCACATGTAATTTGCCTTGAGGGCCTGCACACATCATGCATTACTGACAAATACACATAGTTCCTTAATCCAACTCAAATTAGACAATTCCAGATTGAGCCTTTTAAGGATAAGGCAGATGCATTATCATCTAGTGCATAAACACATCATAAACTGATATGACTTATTACTCTTGATCGGAATAGATCTTCGCCTTGTTTCCTCTTTCCTAACCTCATTGGATGGTAGGTTTACTGTGCCAAGGGCACGTGCACGATCTCAAATTGGACTCCCTCAAGGTTTCCTACCTATCTTGGGACCGTCCATCAATGGATCGATTCACCAGCCTTTCCCTCCACAAACTCCCTATCCTTATTGAGTGCTAGTGAAAGGGAATTTTGGCCCGCAGTCTATTCTTATAGTAAAAGTCATAGTAGCTTATGATATACAATAATTGCTGCAAGCATCATTATTGGACTTTTGTAAATAATATCCCTTTATATCTATTCAGGGTGTTTGTCAATCACATATGTTGTATAGATGAACTCAATATATTGACATATAAATATCCATTTAATCCCTCTATGTATTCACCTATCATATTAATCGAATTCACAATTCATCACAGATTAAAGTGTTATAAACATTCCCTGCTATTAAGGTATGGATTAGTTATTATACTGTAACCTGCTGTCCACAGTAACTTGGATTGATTACATAATCCTTCAATGTTAACAGTCACTTGAGGATACTTATCTCTAGTCGTCGCACTGTATTGGACTTCCTTCAGACGTATTCACTGTAACCCGATATGACTCCCTTCCTTGTAATGACCCCTTTCTAATGGAGGCACTTAACCTGAATCTCACATTCAAAGTGTTTCTCACGGAGACATTAGAAGCATTAGAATTCAATAAGTTTCCCTAATAATATCTATTAAGATCAAAGAACATATCTCAATTCTAGTCAACGAATTATTCATTCCCTTCTTAACACTCGCTATGAATAATCCTTCTATAATATAACCGTAAGTACATTAGAGTAGATATCAAACATCTTTCAAGTTTCCTATATCTGGAATTCTGTTATACTATTTATCCTCATGGTGAGTGAATATTACTTACATAAGTAATTCTACATAGCTGGAATTCTACATGCATAAGTAATTGTGAACCTTTATTGATAATACTTACCTTGCTCTGTGTCTGATCGGATCTCAAAGAATGTTCTTCCCAACAAAATATATATATTCTTTGCTCTTATTCCTTCCCAACTGATTACTTATCCTTTCCAATCTGCAGAATATTCTCTTATCTCCAGCCAGCGGCTATAAACACTGCAGACTCCTCAGCCACGTAATGGAGAAGACCCTCGTTTCATTTGACCTCATTTGAAGATATTCTCTTTGTTAATAATTCCATTCCTATCCTTCTGTGTGCTGGTCTATTCCTTTGTTCTGCCTTTATATCTCTCCTTTACCTTCAGATAAGCGCATCCCTTATGGAGGGTCATGTCAACCCGATTCTCTCACCCAAATCGGCCTCTAATAATAATTACTAAATAAATAAAGGAGTCGATCCTTTATGTGAGTTGGCTGGCTATGTTATTGGTTATCTAAGAAGATTGTTGCCTTTGACTAGTTTGTGTCGCTGCTTTCCCTTGGGTAACCGCATTAAATAATCACTGCTCACTAATATCGAGCTCTGCCTTGTATGTTGTCGTCTTAAATCCGTTCTCTCCCATCCTCCCCCCTTGGCTTGCACTAGTCTCTTATTAAGCATCGGCCTGGGCAGGGGGAAAAGGCACGTCACTTTTGGACCAATCGTTGTCCTCATGCAGTCAATTGTTGCTTCCTGCACTTAGTCTCTCCTATACGATGCTTAGTGAATGCTCGGTTATATTCATCTTATGGGAATTATGTTAATGAACTACAGCTAGCGTAAATAATGATTTATGTTTAACTTTACCAACCTTATGATTATTATTATAATTTGAATTTTGTTTAGTTTTATTATATTCTGTTTATTATTCTATTATAATGTGCCAACATATTATATCATTATTAATTTATATTATATTCTGCAATCAATATTTTCTAATTATTCTACTGACTTGATAACTACAATAGAATTGTTAATATATATATATATATATATATATATATATATATATTGATATTTGTTCCATTTGTTAATTGTTTAATATTAATAATATCAATTATTTGCAATGTTTAATATTTATATTTTATATTCAATAGTTATAGCATTATCTTTGGGATAATTATAATTATGATTATATTGCCAACATCCTTATATGTATTTTATTTATTTATTTGTTTCTTGATATTTTTATATTTTAGTGCCACAATTTCGGGGGACATGACAATCTTCCCCACTAGTTATTTTTTATATAATGGACAAGAGCTACAAAGACAAATATTCAATGCAAATTAGACATAGGGTATGTTGGTTTTAAGAATGAAGATTAGAAAGTACGGGAAGCTTGCAATAATGTGAGTTCACCATGCAAAAGAGATTGCTAGATATAACAGAAGTCACACTAGTGAAGAGTTTGTATAATTGGAGTTTGAATATGGAAAGTAGACTGTAGAAGTGTGTTTTATAACTTGTTAATGTAATCTGCCAGTCAGTTGATATAATGAAGTTTTGAGTTGTAATAGAAAACATTGAACTGTGTTCTCCCAAACAATATATGTGTATATTTCTGAACATCACTCCCATATCAGGTTCGCATGCTGACCCAGCAGATGGTTGTTCAATTGACCTTCAATTGCACCATCAGCTGAGATTCTATCATCCACTCTCTCTACTATCTGCCTAGCAAGCATCAAAATGATTGGATCTCTAATTTATGTGGAGACTATAATAATATATATAGGATTCTTATTTCTTTATAGACCAAAAGTATAAAAAGAATAATTTCAAGTACCAATTCCGGAATATATTCTGTGGATGGCCCAATGATAGATGATACAAGATCTTTTCCACTAATATTCCAGATATTTTGCTCCCGTGCAGCATAAACCTGCCATAAATAATTGTATTTCAAGATACAGCCTCTAAACATGATCATTTTTGTCAAAGATGCAAAGATTCCAAAAATAGAGCTTTAAACCTTAGTGATGATTACACGGTCTGCACAATTGAAAGCTAGTGAAAAATCTTGCAATAATCCTGCTAGGCGGCTGTAACAGACAATCCATGTATAAAGTTGAAGTTAAATAAGAAGAAAAATATTTTACCAAACTATCATAACAACATTATCTATTTTTTTATAATCAAAAATGCCTTTTGACAGTGGATGCAGATGTTCCAATTGACATAATTCAATCCATTGCCATGATAGAAATTAAACTTTTAGAATGGATTCAAACCTGTACGTGTGGGGTTGAAAAACAACCCAGAGAGCTCGATCAGAAAATCTCTGCCGAGCAGCCTGGAGAACTGCATGGACTTCCGAAGGATGGTGCGCATAGTCGTCATATATATCACACCCTTGAATCTTACCAACAAACTCAAAGCGTCTACAAATGCCAATGAAGTTTCCTAAATGTTTGCTTGCAGCTTTAACAACTTCTTGTGTTGCCTTCAGGTCATTTTTCCCATCGTAACTTCTAGTTTGTTGTTTACTAAGTGCTGCAACTGATGCAATAACCTGCAATAGTTGACATCCAAAATGACAAATCTTCAAGTGAAAACCAATATACAAGAACCGAAATCTCAGAAGCAGAAAGTTACAACATTCATAACCCTGTTATGACCTGAAGTTTAAACAGACAATCTCTCTACTTATGTTAATACCTTTATACTGTTCTTATAAAAAGGGAGAAATGTACTCTCATTAGATAAACAATGCTCCTGTATTTATATTCCAAAAATAATTATTATACTCTGGTCTGGTTTAGGACAAGAAACATTTTCCTATGAAGCATTGTTAAACTCAACATCCACTTAAGTATAGTCAAATAGGCCAGAATCACAAAAAAAAATATAGGAAGCTCAAGAAAACAAAGATGGTAATGAGAAGGAACAAACAAAAATTTGATACTCCATGTGCAAAAACTCCAAAAACATAACAAATTCTACATCATACACTCATTAAGATATTGATCTATGACAGAATAAAATATACACATTGAAGAATTTCTCCAATATTTTCATCAGTACCACCAATTAATTACAAATACATGACATAAAATTTGAAAATTTTAAACTTGAAGAACAGTTATCCATCTTTTTCCTTACCCACGTACATATCCAAAACTTACTATACCAAACTCGAACTATGGCAAAAAAAATCCAGGACAAACTCAGTAATTTTGAGCATGATACATAGACATTTTTCAACGATGTGCATGTTTTTCTATGTACTCTTATCTAAATCACTTTTAAAAACTTAAAACATAATCAATTACATGCTAATTTGCTCACATACACAAGTATACATAAAAAAATGAGTACAGAAGTGGTTTGAACTTAAGGAAATAGGAGTTTTAATTGTAGAAGTATTCTCTTTTTTAGCAATGATGAGGGCCTATTTTTTGGCAATGATGAGGGCCCATGTTTTTAAATGTGCTCTTATAAGGAAATGAGCTATTTCCAGTGTTCTCTTTTTTTGCAATGATGAGGGCATATTTTTTGTCCAATTTAGAAAATTCTATTTTATTAGTTGTTTTACGGTAGATTAGCTTTAAGTTAATTTCTTTCTTCTTTTTCTGCAACTTTTGAGGTTACTTTAGAACATTTCTTTGGGATTTAGCCTAGAAATAAGTGCCTAGGGCACAGAATTTGAATCATGATAATTTGAGTGAAGCTTAAGCTAAAGAAACTATTATTCAACTAAAGGTATTGTTCAACTTGTGCTTATAATTTCATGAATCAAATTCAATGTAGATAGTAGGATCAAGCTTCATATTGGCAATATGTCTACCTAGGTTGTAGCTTTGTTTACAGCTTAACTATTCAATTTGTGAAACTGTGTGTCAACAACTTGTGTTGTGTTGTACCCAAACCAAATTTTTTGCTTCATCAAGGCATTTTGCTTAAAAGAGTCTAAACCTTGCTAAAATGATGTCAAATATAGTTTTGGGCAATATCAAGCATGGGAGTTTGGTCAGTGTCATGTCAGTCAAAGGCAGTACTTGTTGATTAGAATCTGAATCGAGGACTCAGAACGAGGTATTTCACAATGGAGGAGCATTTCAGGACGACAATTTTACCTTTGCATGGTCATTTCAGTGACCAAGACGAAGATTTCAGTGATCAATTTATGAAGATTTCTCAGGCAAAAGCAAAATTGCGCCCCTGTAGCCCAGGGGCGCCCTTCTCTTTGAGGACCCAGATTTTGTGACATGTGCTTATAAACACTGTCCATCTCTTCGGAATTAGCTCAGTTATCCGATGAGCTATCCTGCGAGGTTATCCGAGGTTTGTAGCTCCAATAACTGACGTCAGAAGTTGAGGATTCCAGAGGTTGCAGATTGCGAAAATGATCAGTTCACAAGCTTTTGCACCCCTGTAGCTTAGGAGCGCCCTCTTTAATGGACGTTCAGATTCTGTTGTTCCTGATTGTTAATACATCTAATCTTTTCACGACTAGTTTGGCTATCCGACGAGCTACCAAATGCAAACATCTGAGACCCAGAGCTCCGGCAATCAAGATCAAAAGATGAGATTACAAGGAGACTTCACATCACAGAAATTTCCTCTAATGGTGAAATTGCGCCCCTGTAGCTCAGGGGCGCCCTCCAAAATGACCCCTAAGATGATTGAAATTGCAGATGAAGCCTTCCTGAGATCTGTGCTACTCTAGTCCGGTTTCGCAACGCACCAGTCAGCCTGTCAATCCGATATTCTGAAAGATCATGGCAGAGATTTTACCAGGCACGTAAATCAGAGGGCGGAGACACATGAAATATTCACTATAGTCTCTGTAGGCCAGGCGCGCCCAGCCTTTAGGCCTGTCAAATGGTGTTATTTGCTTTCACAGTCTTCACGAGACTTGTGCGCAATTACTCCAGCTATCCAACGAGCCCAGCCGTCAGCCTCCGGGATTTGGCAAACGCTCGTACGTGCGAGGTCTTTACAAAATACTGAAAAACAAAGACAGCTCAGAAAATGGCCAAGTCTGGTCGTATATTCCATCTTGGGAAAGGCGCCTTTCTTTTTGAGGTCTTAGAAGCAGTTTTCTCGCTTTGTCACCTCCAGAGACATCTCTCGTAGGTCCTTCTGGCTGCGCGTTGAGGCAAATCGTGCGCGAATCAGGTCACCCCAACTCCCGATATCAAAGGGTCAAAGTAGGGCATCTGGTTGAGAGTTGTACTTTTGTCAAAATGGTGTTTGAGCCTTTTCAGGCTAGGGGCGCCCTTACTTTTGGGGTCCTCAATGCTGATTTCAGGTGCCTTGTGTATATTTGTTGGATGCGGAATACCTCTAGTCACGCAATGAGCCTGTTAGCCAGTCAGCAGGGTTCACCGTTCGGCGTTAGCAGTCATTTCAAGCGTCAAATGGCAGTTTGGAGAAATGACTAAGTCTGGTGCTAGAAAATCAATTTAATCAAGGGCGCCTAATTTTTTGAGGTGTTAAATGATGGATTTTGCAGTGATGACTCCCAGAAGACATTTCTTCCTTGCTCTGCAGGCTTCACAATGAATATACCTGCTCAGTCTCAGCATCACCCGGTCACCCGGAAATCAGGCTTGAACATGGCCAGTTGTAACGTTGTAGTCAGCTAAAAAGTAGGAAGTTAATAAAAAGCGTGATATCTTGAGCAAATGGACGCCTATGAGGACAAATGAGGACTTTTCGAAATCAATGAAGTTTTCCGAATCCAGCCAAGAGCTCAACGCAGTTTGTCAACTGATTAAAATAATATTAAATATTTATTTTTGCATATTTGAGCATTGAAAGGAGATTTTCTAAAATTAGCCCCTCTTTGTGCTGGATTTTCAAATTGCATGATGAATATTTTTATTATTATTCCGGACTTTAAGTAAGTCACAGTTCGAACTAGAGGGGTCCAATCAGAAGCCTTCTATTTCAGTCGAGGTTTTATCTTGCAATCAGCATTATGGTGCGAATTTTCCAGGTTGGGCGAATTTATCATCAGTTTTCAGTGGCGATTTCATCAAACAATTCCTTTTACAGGTGCAAGTTCACATTCATCAGCAAATTTGAAGAACAGGGGGCGATTTTAACAGAACATATAAAAAAACGTCTTTTCTGCTCTCTGATTCTCAAAATTCTCTCAGATTTCAATTCGTATATTCCTGAAATTGGCAAATTTTGGCAAGTCTAATCATCTGGATCATTTCTATATAGCTTCCTCGAATTAAATTCATGTGCTTGAATTTTTAGAAATTTTTAACTCCAAAGCATCAGTTCTCGAGTTTATAATTTTCTCAATTGAAAATTCTTTGCATGGTCGAGTAGAAGTTAGATTTTTGCATTTCTGACGTTCTGGGTTGTCTTAGAATATTTTTCTAGACAAAACCCATATCTCAGATTTCTCGCCAAAAATAACTCTTCGATAGGCTATTTTTAGCCTCAGCAAGTTATTTTTAGCTTTCCATAAATCTTGTCAGAACATAGTCAAGTTCACAGTCAACGGGCGAGTTTTTCAAAATGCAGTACACTCAGCTCGAATACAGGACCAAATCAGTCCTTACTCACGACTTCATTCGGACAGTTGAGACTGTAGACGACCATGTTAATAAATAATTATATTGTAATCGACCGTACTAATTAAATAAATGTTGTAGTCGGTCGTACTAGGAATAGATAATAATGGAATAAATAAATAATGTTTTGTCCGTGTCAGTTAGCACTCGGGACTAGTTAGCACTCGGGATTAGTTGGTACTTGTCAGTTGCTGACGGTTGGTGCTCTCAACCGACGCCAGTTAACTATTTATGTTGCTGTATGGTTCATAGTCGGGGAAGTGTTGTTGATATGGTAATGTAATACTGCAAGTACATGAATAAAGACTTCAATGCTTCATATATATCTGTTTTGTTTTGTGAATGTTTTACATACTCAATGACATAGTGTTCCTAGTTTACTTCTATAGCATATTGAATTACCATTATTGGAGTAAACATTTGGCGCCGTTGCCTGAGCGAACTAGGGCATCACTCATCATGGCAGCGTAATGGGTCAATCGGCGAAAGAACCTGTAAATGCTAATGAGGAACGGGAAGACCTATTGACTGAAGATTTTATCAACCTGTGGAAGATATCTTTACGAGATCACGTATGTAGGGAATCCCACAGACGGGAGATCCCTGAGGAAGTTATTTGGGAAAGGTTGGAAGTGAATGAGGAGGTGAAGCGCCTCCTGAATCGTATGCCCAGATTGCTGGCCCGTCATTCCATTATTCTACAAGACCTCCGAGAAGAAGAGGATCGGGAACACCGAAGGCAGCAAATACTGCAGCGCTACGAAGAACGAACTAAACGAGAAGAAGAAGAACGAGACACGAGCCGGAGACGTACATCCGGTAGTCAGCAATGATCGCTTGAACATATTTTAAATGCCCGTACGACCGAACAAAGACAAGAATCGAGTACCTGACGGGCACGAGACTCAGGAAGACAAGGTTCGGCAATCACTCAGGCTGCAAGAACAAGAAAACCGGCGAAGAAGATTGAAGCAAGTCAGTAAGGAATTTGATGCGGATCTAATTGAAATAAACCAGAGTATTAAAAGAAGACATGAGAATCTGACACGAATAGACACATCCATTGAAAGAGCACATCAAAGTTTGGTGGAAGGGAGGGACGAAGGACCCTTCGGCACCCCATACGTAGGAAGGTATGATCCTTATGAGAATGAAGATGAATTAAGTAGTAGCATCAGACATTTTCAGGAGTTGTCCTTATCAGACAACGACGAACGGTTGACGAGTGGAAGATTTGAGCCCAGTACCCCAAGGCGGAGAGAGTAGCGAAGGGAACCCCAGGAGACTTACGGTGTCGAGGACGCCGAAGGAAGACGTGGGAGTGACTCGTACGTGGTCAAGAGTGCAAGTGACACATCGGAACGTAGCGGGGAAACCAGTCTACTCGGGTCCAACACACAAGGAGGACAAAGGGGAAAGATGGCTCATCCGAACCGGCAAAAGCTGCTGAAGTTCATGGGGAATGGGTCAGAAGATCCAGTACGACACTGTAAGACATGTGAAACTATCTGGATAGCCAGCGGACAGGATGATCCCGACCAGTGGCTGAAAGCATTTCCAGCGACACTCAGAGAGAGTGCCATTGATTGGTACTATGAATTAGATCAAGCACAGAAAGCTACATGGAGATTATTGAAGAAAGCATTTCAAGAGGAGTTCAAACTGCTGCGGGATGACAGCGAGATTGTTGCGGAGATATACAATACCAAGCAAGGAAAGCACGAAATTGTGCGGACCTACAACCAAAGACTCAAAGATTTGCTGGGGGAAATTGGAGGCACAGCCGGTCGACGGGTTGAAGAAAAGATGGTTCATCGAGGGCTTGCTTCCGTCATTAAGAAAGAAAATGAAAGTCGTACCTCCTTCGTCGTACGCCGAAGCATACAATCGGGCAATGGACATAGAAAGTGAAAATAAAACATCCTCTCGAGGGAAAAAGAAGACAGACGACGAAGAGAGTACAGACGACGGCAACGGTGAATCCAAGACTGTACAAGCACTCAGGAAAGATATGATGCGAATGATGAAAGAATTGAAGGCCGACAAGGAGAGTACGAGAGAAGCCAGAGAACTGTGGTGTACGAACTGCAATGCGGAAGGTCACACGAAGGCAAGCTGTCCCAAGAACTTATTCTGCGATATCTGCCAAGTGATGGGACATTCCGTCAAGGAATGCCCATACAACTTAAAAGCCAGAAGTGCACAAGTACTCTTCACTCATGGAGAGCCGTCAACACCGCCGAACACACCACCAAAGCCCCAGTACAATAGCAATGCATCCCCTGGAGGTTACCGAAGCAACAAAAGTCTGAGAAACATGATACAGTACGATGCAAAAGGAAGGCCCATGATCCAATGCAGGAAGTGCAACGAATGGGGCCACTTCGCCAGGGACTGCCAGAACGGTCAAGGTTCGGGAGGGAGATTGTGTAAGTGGTGTGGACCAGGCGATCATGAAGATAACGAATGCCCTAAGCAAAAGGGTATCCACATGCTGGAAGTAGAAGAACAAGAGGTACTGGCGATCACCAGAGCACAAGCAAAAAAGGCCACTTACCCAGATCCATGTACGGAGAAACAAAGGATGAAGGAAGCAAAAACCGAAGTGGAACTGGCGATGGCGAAGGAAAACAAAGTACCTTTGGAGAAGCCAGGAACCTCTCGGCGGTCGGAGGCGGAAACCAACATCGTACGACAGGTCTGCAGACCATCGTACCGATCAAAGTAACTGACCTTCTCCAGACTATGCCGCAGTTGGGATTGGCGATCACAAACGTGGTTGGGGATCGCAAGCAACCGCGATTGGAGGAACGGAAGCAAGAATTGGTACCAAAACTGCCACCATATGGAGAACAAACAATCGACCCAGTATTGCTCACAGCAACATCGGGAAGATGCCAGCGGTCGTGCATATGGAGATTAGAGGGAATATCTTGACAAATACTATCATCGACGGAGGATCGGGAGTCAACGTACTACCCGAAGACACATGGAAGAGTCTTGGGAAGCCTACACTCTGGCCACCGACATTCCAACTGGTTGGCGCTGATCAACATGGTATCAAGCCGTTGGGAACGCTAATGGCGCAGAAGGTGACGATCAGGACACATCAGTTTTTGCTAAATTTTGTCGTCATCCCATTACAGAGGAAAGCGTACGATGCACTACTTGGGAGAGGATAGCTGATAGCTGCGAAGGCAAATCATAACTAGAAGAGGAACACACTCTCGATCGAGAACAACGGGCGGAAGTACGTCATTGACTTGAAGAACCAGGCCGTGAGCGAAGAATTGGCTTCCTCCAAATCTGAATCGGATGGAGGTGAGTCGGATGTGGACGAGGGAAGGAAAGCTATAGAACCGAACACCGAAGGTGTACTTGAACTCGAGAGTTGTTCGGAGGACGAGACAAGCTCGCTGAATGGCTTATTTCATTGGCAGATGGAAGACTATGAAGTGTTCCATTGAGAGTGTAACATGCTACAAATCGGGGAAATCAAGGAAGAAGAGAAACAGGGAAGGCCCAGCCAAATACTTCCGGCCGAGTATGGAGAGTACAAAGGAAGAGTCTCAAAGCTGGGCCCGATACACCAATCCACAAGTTTGAGCAGGTACGAGATGAAAAAATTGTGTTGGAGTTAAAAATGAAAAGAATGAAAAAATTAAAAAAATTAGAAAAAAAGAAAAGAGATGAAGAGAGAGAAAAAAGAGATGAAGAAAGGAAAAACGGAAAAGAAGAGAGAGGGGATGAGAGAGAAAATGAACGACATAAGAAAAAATTAAAAATTATCAAAGGAGTGAAATGGGGAAAAATAGAGAGAATTAAAAAATTGAAGGGGACAAATAAAAGAAATTTGAAGGGAGACAAAGGTGAGTTATATAAAAAAGTATGAAGCAATATTCTCATCAAGCATATAGTACGCCGTATGGTCAAGCTCAGGAAGGCAAAGGCGAAAGGAGAGAGATTCAACAAGACTTCACTAGCCAAATCAGTCGCACAAAGGAAGGACGAAGCAAAGGGAAGAAGCCCGTACGCCCATCATAGGAGGCACCTCCGTACGATGTACGGACAAGGAAGAACTTAGAAGGAAATCATGTACAACACACCAATCAAAGCCACGTACGGATCGCTCGAGGAGAAGAGGTCGTACGACGGACAAAAGAAAATAGTGTAAGGAGCTTGGAAGGGAACCTCGTATGGGCCAGAAGAAATCCGTACGCTGGGAGACAAGCCGTACGAGTGCTAGAGAAGGAGGTCGTACGGTATCAATAGAAACACACAGTACGTTGTCACGTGAAAAGAAAATTAAGATTGCAAGTGCCAAGTTGACAAGGAAGGGCCAGGCCAGCAATCAAACCCCTCATTGACAAGGCCGTACGCACAAAGTAGTTCGTACGCGTAAGGGAAAGCGAGGCCGTACGTAGTAGGAAGAAGAAATCCGTACGATGGGAGGAGAAGAAGGCCGTACGGCGAGGAGATGAGAATAAATCCGCACGCTGGGAAGAAAAGGTCGTACGGTGGATAGATAAGAAGAGGGCCGTACAGTGGCAAATTAGAAGAGTTCCAAAGTACGTACAGCAGAACTTGAGGAGTGTCGTACGCAGGTGCTATTTGAAGGCCGTACGACTAAGTAAAAGCAAAAGGAAAAACTTTGTACGCCCAAATCAGGAGACCATACGCAGCAGAACAAGAAGCACTGTACCAAGCCAGAAAAACGGCATAAGGAGGCCGTATGGATCAAGGAGAAAGTCGTATGTACCAAACAAAAAAAGACTGTACCAAGTATCGAAGTTTGTAAAAGGCAGGCCGTACCAAGCATCGACCTGGAGAAAGTAAAGTCTAAAAAAAAAATGCAAAATCTGTATTTTTCGGCTTCGTTAGCACTATTCGGAACCTTTGAAAAAATCATGAAAATAAGGCGCATAATGCAGTTTCGAGTGGTTCCAGTAGTGTTAAATTGGTCTTGGCGGCGGGGGCGCTCCCCCTCAACCCCGCCCTGTATCACGACAGGGAGCGCGCCAGGGGCACTGCCCCCGGACCCCGCGAGGGGCGCTGCCCCTCGACCCCGCAAGGGGCGCTGCCTCTTGACCCCGCTGGGGGCGTTGCCCCCAAACCCCCATAAGATTTATTGGAATTGCCAATTTGCAGTGCAACCAGCCATCATAGTACAGTCACAAAAGCAGTTGGCAGCCGAGCAAACAAGAGTGGCAGCTCTTGAGGAGAAATTGATAGAGAAGGATACCCAGGTGGCCGATGCACAACGACTTTCAGCACAGAAGGAGAATCAATTACAGGAAAACTACGAGGAGTTGGCACTTTTTGTTTTCAGTCGTCTAGAAGACGACTACTTTGTAGAGGGAGATGATGTAGACGACCATGTTAATAAATAATTATATTGTAATCGACCGTACTAATTAAACAAATGTTGTAGTCGGTCGTACTAGGAATAGATAATAATGGAATAAATAAATAATGTTTTGTCCGGGTCAGTTAGCACTCGGGACTAGTTAGCACTCGGGTCAGTTAGCACTCGAGTTAGTTAGCACTCGGGACTAGTTAGCACTCGGGATTAGTTAGCACTCGGGATTAGTTGGTACTTGTCAGTTGCTGACAGTTGGTGCTCTCAACCTACACCGGTTAACTATTTATGCTGCTGTATGGTTCATAGTCGGGGAAGTGTTGTTGATATGGTAATGTAATACTGCAAGTACATGAATAAAGACTTCAATGCTTCATATATATCTGTTTTGTTCTGTGAATGTTTTACATACTCAATGACATAGTGTTCCTAGTTTACTTCTATAGCATATTGAATTACCATTATTGGAGTAAACAAAGACGAATCTCCATAAGGTGTTGCTAGAGGCAGTCCTAGATCCAGTCAAAATTAGAGGTTCGATTATTCAGAACATTCAGCAGTCCGAGTTATTAGAGGCCGCTTCCATACCTATCTCCACTCATTGTGTTGAGTTTGTGATGTCTTGTATTAAGCATTACAACTCTACTACTCGTGAGATAGTGTCAGTAGATGGACGAGTTATTTGCAATCTCAAGCCTCTAGACATTGAAAGAAGTTTTGGTATCCCTCAGCACCCGAACAGTCTGGTTATTTCTATGGAGCAGTGCGAGCATGCATTCAATGCTGATGTCGACAAGTGCCAAAGCAAAATGGCAAAACGATGGTTAAAGCAAGCGAAGAACAAATTGCCAAATAATGTGGGTCGTGGAGCATTATGATTGGGCATCCTTCATCAGTGACGTTATCCACAAGCAGATTACCGGTTTCCTAGTTGCCCACGAGTTTCACATGTGTTCTTATCTCGTGTACTTGATCGCCTATCAGGGTCAGTTTCGAGGGTTAAACACAGTTGGCATTCTCAGTGTTCAGAAAGTCCATCACTATTATGATCAGCTTGAGTTCACTAAGGTTGAACGTCACTTCAAGCGTGTTCACGAGGCTTTCTTGACTTATACAATGAGAAATTTGGACCAGGAGTTGCACGTTCATATCTCGGCAGTTGCTAGAGCAGCAATGGATGGTTGGGCGAATTGGTTCATTCAGTTCCTGACATACACCTATATCCGAGTATATGGATACAGGAAATCCAGCTATGCTTCCACGCTATCCTTCGAATAGAACAGTCTTTATGGAGTTCATGAGGCAGTTGCATGATGTTCATCGTCATTTGCGTCACAAGCATAAACCAGCTGCCAATTTTCCTTTTCAATTTGGAATATATTGGTGCAAGACGGTAGTTGAAGCCAAAGCTGCAAGACAGGAGCTGGAGAGGTATCATCTCAAGTATCTTGTTGAGGTACGTGCCTATGATCCTTGGGGTCATTACACAACTCGCCTCGGTGGTCGCGCATATCATAAGCCTTCTATGGAAGACTATTGGGAAAATTGCGTGGATGACTTCGAGGTTCGCTGACGTAGCTACGGCCGCTTCTCTCTCTCACAAATTTTTGTATTCTTGTCAAAAGATGTGGGAGGTTTATCAGACGATGAGGGAGAAGTCCTTCCTCAATTTTTCAAATAGCAGGTTGACACACAGCCACTCCAGAGGTGTTAGTTGTTACGCCAACATGTTGTTATTCCTTTCATAAATGAAACCAGTTTCCGCTTAAGATAAGTTGCTTACATTTTGTTAAATCTAAAAATCTCATTTAAAAGGCATATTTGTTAACAGTTTGGTGCATCTATCTAAGACAAAAACATAGGCACTTAATTATTTCCTTTATGCAACCCCCTTAGTAATATTTTGTATAGTGTGCATATCTGTATATCTTATCTATAGTTTTTGTCTAAGATTGGTTTTATTTAGTTTTAGGTTTAGTAAGATCTCAAGGAGCTTCCCCACCTAATTTGAAGGTAGGTTTTACCTCAATATTTTATTGTGTTGTCTTGAAAAAGATAAATTAAATGCTGTCTTGAAAAAGATAAATTAAATGCTAACACATAGGAACAACCTGGCTTAGGTGCTTCATAATTGAAATAATTTGTAATCATTGCATATTATTCCTATCCCACCACAAAAATAACTCATTGTTTATTTTCTTTTTGATGTCTTAGAAAATTCAAATATTGAATCTCATGCATTTCATTAAGCCTTTGTATCTTGCCTTAGTGTAACAATCAAGGAAAATTATTACTTTATCCTCCTTTAAGTGTTAAAGTTATAAGGCCTTTCGCTGGTTTCTAATAATATCTACTATTTTGGAGCTATATGCAGTGTTTAAAATGAGATTTGCAAGGAGAAATTGTGATAATGTTCTAATAGTGTTAGAATTTTACTTAACTACGTTTCATTAAATTTAATTTAAATAGTGGGGCAATGGCAATTCGATAGCTAAACCTGACCCTATGTGTAAATTGAAATTAACAATAATACCTTTACTCGTTTGTATTCCCAAAACAGAATATGAAAAGAAATGCAAAATATCTGTTTGATTTTTAGTCCATTCTTAATCACAACAATGATATATTCTTATATCAAAATATCCACACAACTTTGGGTATTAGAAAAGCATGTCATAAAAAATTCTAGTAAAACAAATCTAAATCAATTCATTCAGTTTATATACAGAGTTCATTAATGAAAAAAACTGATGTCACATACCGCCAGAGAATTCATAACATTATGAGCTCCTGGTAATTTTAAGCTTACTTTTGCCATGGGCATTCCTGCATACAACTAGAAACAACATAATTAACACTAGAAATCATGGAAGATCTAAGTAAGGTTTCAGTTAAGTATAAAATGAGAACATGATTTTTTAGCAGAATCCTAAAGTTTCAAAGGTGAAATAAACTATTCTGTAGATTCAACAGTCAATTTTTGGATTGAATTTATAGAGATCTGATATATAAAGATAATGTTCAGAAGAAACACTAATTTTACTGTAAAAAATACCAGACTGCCACATGGCAAAGAAAAATTATGTCACTTGCTCCTGAGCAAGCTCTAATGTTAAATTTGGAAAAAAAAAAAATCTAACCAAGAGAAGCTTCCAGTACCAGTTTATTCTGCAAAAATACCTTAGAAATGCTCATGACAACTGCCAGGGTAACCTTTGAACACATTTTTGGGGGGTTGTAGTTGCCTTCTTGAACATTGCATAGTTAGATACCTCAACTAACGAAATGTCTTTTCAAAATAGTCAAGGACAGCTTAGCATATGACATGACTAAAATTAATGCATAAATCTGTATGAGTTCCATTAACGCCTTAATGAGAAACATCATTTCATGGAATAAGGTTTCATAGTTTAGATTTAACATTGTAGCTAAGTTTCCAAATTGTTTAGGGCAGCTATCAAAAGCAATTTTGCATCAAGAACTATGGTAGATAGTGGAAGATCTTTAGAATCTAAGCTAGAGATGGTGGATAAGGGCTCCTCTTGCATCCACTCATATCAGACCTGGCTTGCATTTGGGACTAACAGCAACCATAAAGCAAAATAAAACATTACATGAAAGTAGAGATAAACAAAAGCCTTCATTGAGAATTTTACAAGATGGATACATGTAAAACATGTCAACAAGGACGACTATATGCATCAGCTTGTCTGTCGAGCTCGATATTTCAAAGAAAAGACATACACATTAGTTTTTTATATTCATAGGAATTTGGCCCTATTAGTGTTTTGTAGCGGCAGGAGATATTTTCTGCTAAATATATTTTGCTCAAGGCAGGTCAGCCTTTATTTTTTTATAAATAAAATTTGTATTTTCTAGGTCGGCCCTAGAAAGGAGGTCGCCTAGCTGGGTATTTAAAAAGGATAGAGACCTCTCATTTTTTCATCAATTCCTTCAACTCCAATTCGCACTATTCACAAGCAGAGACTATGGCTGCAGTTGCTACATCATCTAGGACCCACCTTAGATGCCTTCGTAGGAAGGATGTAGACTCCTTTGAGCCATAGACTTGTAGTTATTGTTTTGATATTTCATATTTATTACATTTGATGTCATGGATTTCATATTCCACGATTTTTGTATACATTTGACTATACTTATATATCTAAGTGTGCTATTTCCTTCAACATCTCAGCTACAATTTGTGTACTTTATACTTATGTGATCGATGTATACTTGTGTATGTCATCAAATGTGTTTCTATTTAATGATGTTATTGTGTCTTTAAGGTTTATTCAATAAAGGGTGCTTAAAACAAGTTTTAATTCCTTAAAAATCTCTAAATTTCTAGGGTTTTTTCATCTTGTCGAGTCTGCGCCGAGTCCTGAGTCCCGAGTCGAGTCTCCCCAGCCGAGTCTGAGTCTCGTTACTATGTGCTAAAGCCTACAATCAGGCAATGGACATAGAAAGTCAAGACAAAATGTCCTCACATAGTAAAAGAAAAACAGAAGATGGAAGATTGAATGACAACAATGATGACGAATCAAGAACGGTACACACACTCTAGAGGGACATGCTCCAAATGATGAAAGAATTGAAGGCGGAGAAAGAAACTAATGAAATACAAAATTGTAATGTTCCCATTTAAAAGATAAGTATTAATCTTTAAAGCCATTTATTTCTTTCAACATTAATGTATAGTTGAGAAATTTATCAAAAAAATATAAACAAAGCCGAGTAGAAGGAAGCACCATTCCAACAAAGCCATGAAATCAAGAATTACTAAGGTGTCCTTGCCCTACTTCGACGGATCTGAGAAGCTTATTGCACGATCATGGGTCCAAAAACCCGATACTTACTTATCCCTCATCCCCATGACGGAAGAAAGTGCAACAATTTCATACACTATCTCCACACAAATGAAAGTGAGAGATCACAGGTTTATATAGAGTTTTCAGAATCAAATGAAAGGCCGAGATTAATACAACTCAACCCTAATTAGGGTTTCCCAAAATAACATCAATTAACAACCAGTAAACAAGCAGTGAGGTGGCAATTGGAGCTATCTTCAAGGGAAGGCATCTCTATCCTCCTGGGCAGCATTTTACTTGACAAATCTGGACACAATCGTGACAACCTCCTCCATCGTGACTGGCGACAACATGCTTATCCTGAATTCAAGCCTGTCCAAATCCTCAGCACATCTGGCTAAGGTGTTCTCCCAATCAGCTTCCTGTCTCACAAAATCATCTCAGATGGACAAGAGGTTTGCCACTTTTGTGAAATCCTGTCTCAGAATTGGTCCAGTAGTGGAGAAGAAAACTTCCTGAACCTTATGCTTCAACCTTTCCAACTGCATGTCATTTTCCTAGACAATCTCTCTGTCAAACACATCTGCAGCTATCATATAAATCTTCCTCTAGATTTCTTTAACTTGCTCCCCAACTCTGAGCCCATCTACCTTTGCCTTCCCCAGAACATCGATCCATATTGTCACTACCCAAAACCAATGATGAAAATCATAAGCCGCTCCCGCAGCAATCACCCTCCCCTCGACCAATTCTTCCTTTGGGATGCCCTTCAGTACTCTAAGGCATGGAATGAGCCTCTCCTGAATATCTGGGAGGTTGTCCCAAGTTTCTGCCATGACAGCCAGTCTAGAAAGGAATGAGGAAGTCTGTTCGTAAGCAAGAGTCAATCTTTCCATGCACAAAGCCGCTTTCGTGCCCTTCGTTGCCATCCATTCCTAGGCTTCCTTGGCTGTGACTATCCCTTCTTCCACATCCTTGGCCATCTCCTGTGAGGAATTGAGAAGAGGAGCTACTGCATCACCCTGATTGAGTGGTTGGGTCAGATGCCGTATATACTCCTTCAGGCGCTCGACCTCCTTTTTGTACTCTTTCTTTTCCGCCACTTCCTTTTCCAATCTCGCCTTGATAGTTGAGACAAAATTATCCAGTTCTTCTACCTCCTGGCCTTTTGTTGTTGGACCAAGGTCTATAGTGGTTATGGTGTATTCCTAGGGAGTGATTTCATCTTGTGTTTTATCAACTGTTGGTACTGCGATCTGTATGGAACGGTCGCTGGCTTCATCCCTCTGAATCGTGGAAAACTTCTTGGCAGGCTTCTTCATAGCAACTTCTTCCAAGCTCGCCAAGAAATCCCAGTATCATCTTCTTCTTGGACCTCAACTGGTGCCTGAATTTTCATCCTCTCCTTCAACCAATCCGGAATGGTAGGCTGCTCGATACTATCTTCCTCCTGAACGTTTTCTGCATTTGGTACGTCCAAAACTCCTCTGAGGGCGAAAATCATCCCCTCTTGGAATTCCTCACTTTGGACTTCCATTTCATTATCCAAACCCAGCACTTTTGTGCCCATAGGAGATGGGGGCTCATCGTCATCCAACTGGATCGGTTCATTGTTCCTCTCCTAAACTGCAGAAGGTCTCATCATCTCAACCAAGGATTCGTCTGCAGTAGTCACTAGCTCATCAATGTTTCTAGACCCCACAGAACGAGATGGCTCCATCTTCTGTCTTTTCGGGACAGGCTCTATGTTTGCAACCACTTCTTTCCTCTTCTCGCCAATCTCAACCAAATCATCATTGTGGGATGCGCCGACATTGGAGGAGTATGACTCTGTCTCGCTCAGCAAATCATACATGAGCTTTATTCTCTTCTGCCTCAACTCCTGGACCTGATGGACGACCCACCACTGAGAATACTTAATCACTGGTCTCATCAACGTAACCAAGTCTGAATGCTCGGGCTCTAACCACTTCACGGAAGGAAGAGGCCAGCTCTCATCGAAGCTCAACTAGACATAATTTTTGTCGTCTTGCAACTGATCGAGCACCAGGCAAAGTTTGGTTGCTCTTATCAAATCCACTGGCACTCTAGACCATAATCTCTTTCTGACTTCATACTCGTCAGCGGCATTTGCCTAGAAGTCCTCCAAGTCTACTCTGTGTTTGTATCTTTTCCCATCCACGGTCTGAATGTGATGATGGTCAAAATTGGCCCTGGACCGATAAGCTGTGAATGGGTACCATTGGATTTCTAGCCTGGCGTTCTCGGCTGCTTGTGCCGACGGACAGGTCTCCAACATATTCCCAATAAAGAATGGGAAAGTAATAGCCGCCTTCTTACTTGGCCTCTGGATCTTTTGGTACTCTTCCAGCTGTCTCAGGACTTCCAGCAAAATCATCCATTTAGTAGGATAGATAGGAAGCTTATAAGGACTTCCAGTGAATCCTTGGATCCTAACATATGTAAATTTTGGAAACTGGATAAACCAGGATCCATACCTACTGATCAAACTCTTTGCTTCGTGACTCAACCTCTGATGCGTTCCTCCTTGAAGTATTCTTGTGATATACATAAGGAAAGCATTGTGCGCCCGCCTAAAATGAGATTTCTCCCTGAGTTGAAGTTGCGGGTAGCAATCATAAGACTTGAGTTCATTCTCGCCATTACCAACTTTGCCCTTGCATATAAGTCTTGAGTATCTGTATGTTCTAGCCAACAAATAGACGACATATGAGCTCATGTGGAAAGACTTGGTCTTCTCAAGATTGACTAACTGCTCATGGAGATTGTCGCTTATCATTCGGGACCAGTTGAACATCCTCACACCGGAAGTGATTTCATCTATAAAATAATACATCCATGTCTCAAAATGTGTGCCTTGTGGATTGTCCGCTATACTGTTTAGCATCAAAATGATATCTCCATAATCCTCCTTGAAGTTCGTTCAACGCAACTTTTTAGGCATTTTCTTTGTGGATGGTCTAGGCTTCTCTAGCCATGACTTATTAATATTGGTGGCACACAACTCAGATTGGCCATCATATAATCTCTTGGCATCCTCCTTGGTCTTATAAATGGTCTGGTGATGTGTTAGGATGCCAAACGCCTCCTAGATTGCCACTTCGCCAAGGTGACCTAGAATCCTTCCGTCAGGTGCCAAAATTGTCTCTCCTGCGCATCATAATGAATGGCGCATTCTACCATTAACTCGACACATTCTATTGCAGGCAGGAATCTGGCTGCTTGGAAAATTCCATTTCTCACCATCCATCTAGCAATTGGTGTTGGTAACCCAGCATGTCCATATACCCTCTTTTTAAACTCCACGAAGTCTACATGTCCAAGATCAGTGTCTACAACATTTTTCCATTTTGAATTGATCTTCGACTCTCGCTGTACCCCTTTACTAGCAAACTTCATCGGCACCTTCTTTGATGGTTCTCCTGTCGTGGTCATTAACCTTTTGTCTGCAAATAAAATTCATATTTCAAGAATTCAACCAAAAAGCCAATGACAAAGCGTGCCAACTTGCTGAGAAATTCGACTTTCAGCCAAGAAATTCTTTCACTTCTCCAAGAAATTACTTCCTCAGCATAAACTTACTCTTTCCTCTGAGAAAATCGACTTTGCCTGTAGAAGAATTGATCTTGTCTCAACTTGCTTACAATTTCGAGAGATTAACTTCTCTTCAGCTCTATGAAAAATGAGTTGCTGAAACTGATTATAATGCTGAAGAATTCAATTTGTTTTAGCAACTGCATCTTTTTCTCTCGATTTCGATTTGTTTTCTTCTCTTTAATCAGGCAAGTTTCCATTCTTTTTCAAAAAAACTCCATGGCAAGCTTATCCAGGCACCAGCTTTAGCAAATTCTTTTAATTTTCAAAAATTCGAGTTTTTGCTAGATGTTTATCTTTTATTTTTAATATTTTGGAGGAAATATTAAATGTCCAATTAAATTTGATTTCTTCCAAGTTTTAATTTTGCTCATGGATTTTCTCATTTCTCGGCGTAATTTATTTTCCTCCATGAATTTTACTTCCAAAACATCTCTGACGAATTTTACTTTTGTCCGTGGCATTTTATCTTTCTAAGTGTCGGAAATAAATTATCCAAAGTATTAAAATGTTTAATTTATTTCCAACCCGTTCATTTTTGACCCATGGCTATTTTAATTTTTCTTTGGCTAAATATTTATTTTCCAAGTTATTTCATTTTTCGTCTAGCCAAGTTGGATTTTCTAGCCATCTTGCGAACAAATATTACGCCAGATCCTTATTTTCCTCTGCCATGGCGAACTTCAAATTGTGTCGGGCATATTTTCTCTTGCTTGGACGATTTTCTCTAGGCAAATTTCCATGACACTTAGACAAATTTTCATCCTTTTTGGCCTAGGGCGGACTTTCTAACCTCTTTGCCATATGCATTTTGCTCTGTGCACTTAGCCAACTTCATAAAATTCTCCCTGGGTATCCATACTTAGGCAAATTTTTCGATTTTCTCCTTCAAATACTTAAGTCATTTTCGATTTTCCCTCTCCTTAGACCTCCAGACTTAGACAAATTTTGAATTTTCTCTCCTCTCCTAGGCTAGGTGGACTTTACCAACTCCTTGCCACTCTCCTACTAAGGCATGGCGGACTTTCAAAACTTCTTTCCATTTCCCTCTCAAGGCTGGGCGGACTTCCAAGTGTCCTTGCCATGTTGGGGCGGACTGCACTGCCTCTTCGCCATGCTGGGGCGGACTTCCAAGAGGTCTTGCCATCTTTCATCTAAGGCTGGCGGACTTCCTTGATGGCTTCACATTCTCTCATCAAGGTAAGGGTGAACTTGCCAAGATGCTTGTCATTTTCTCATCCTCAAAGCTTAGGCGAATTTTCCCCAGACTTAGGCAAATTTTCCACGAATTTCATGCCTTTGGGTTGATTTTTGGGTGATTTTCTCATGATTTTCAACTGATTTTTCCAGACTTTTATCTTGCTTTTCCAGACTTTTGAAGTGTCAGAATTGGCTCAAATCACAGGCAATCCTCGTTTCCCGAACCTTCTGAACACTTTCGTGACGTTTAGGCACTGATTTAGGCATGGATTCTCAACTTGGCTGGGATGACTCTCAGAAGACTGACTTGAAACTCTCAAAATGATGACCTCATGAAACCGTTGTGCGAAGGAAAAACCCTAAAAACTAGCAAACTACTGAGGATCCCCATTTGCAGTGGGGTGATGTGTGAAAAGGTCACAACAGGAGGCAATCCAGAAGGCCATGAAGGTGGAAAACAATACTTCAAAAGAAAAAGCAAGGAATCCCTCATCCAAGCCACCACCTAAAAAAGATCAAGAAAAAGATATTAAAGGAAGATCTTGCTACTTCTGTTATGAACCATGGGGACAAGGGCACTATTGCAGCAAGAAGGAGGCCATCCAACCGAACAGATGTTTTAGGTGCAAAGAGCCAAGGGGAGAAAACCATCAATGTAAGAGAGGACAATTGCATAAAATGGAAGAAGCATCGGATGAGGAGAATCCTACCAAAAGATCCAAAAGAGAAACGGAAGAACAAGTATCCTTAGCAATCATTTCCCAAACAAATGAACGTAGACCCTTTCGAATCAAGGGAACAGTTAAGTGGCAGAAAATCATTACATTGGTGGATAGTGGGGCTTCCCACAACTTTATCAGCAAAAACTTGGTATCAAGAAGGAAGCTAAAGACTCAAAATTTCAATGGATTCAAGGAAGCTCTAGCAAATAGATCCATGGATCAAAGTAATCAGATCATTCCACAATTAGAAATCCAATTGGGGAACCATACCATTAAAGGAGACTTCTATGTTGTAAACCTGCAAAATGATGTGATTTTGGGGATGCCGTGGATAAACTCCCTAGGACGCTTCACCATGGATAACCCCAACTTGGAAATATGATTCAAACATCAAGAGAAAGAGGTTACATTAAAGGGATTGCTGGATGGATCTCCCAAAGTGGTATCATGCAAAAGAATGGAGAGGATTGTGAGGCACGACCAAGGGGAATGGATAGCTCAATGTATGGTGTTAGATAAGTCATCCTCTCACAAGCAAGCCATTCATGTTGATATTCAACCCATTTTAAGAAGGCACAAGATGATCTTTGGAGATATTCCCCCAAGTCTCCATCCAAAAAGGGGATTTGAACACTCCATAGAATTAGAAGGAGCAAAGCCGGTGATAACCACCCCTTATAGGCATCCCCAGAAATTCAAAGAGGAGATTGAGAAAACTATTAAAGAGCTGTTAGAAATGGGGCATATTCAGCCAAGCAATAGTCCCTTTGCATCATCTGTGGTTTTACTCAAAAAGAAGGATGGCACTATGCGAATGTGCATAATAGATTACAAGGCCTTAAATCAAAAAACTATCAAGAACCAATATCCCATTCCAAGAATTGACGAACTTTTGGACGAATTACATGGAGCAAGATATTTTTCCAAAATTGATTTATGCTCAGGATATCACCAAATCAGGATGGAGAATGTACCCAAAACAGCTTTCAAGTGCCACTATGGGCATTTTGAGTTCCTAGTTTTACCTTTCAGACTCACTAATGCACCAGCCACTTTCCAATCATGCATGAATCACATTTTCCGCCAACAATTAAGGAAGTTCCTGCTAATTGTCTTTCATGATATCTTGATATATAGCAAGACATGGGAAGAGCACCTCCGCCACATTGAGGAAGTTTTAAGTATTCTAGAATCAGAATCTCTTTTTGCAAAGATGTCAAAATGTGAATTTGGAGTAGAAGAAATACTCTATCTAGGTCATAAAATCAATGCGGAAGGAGTAAGCGTGGATGAAGAAAAGATCAAAGCCATCAAAGAATGGCCCAAACCCAAGACCTTGACTCAACTTAGAGGCTTTGTGGGATTGTGCAGCTACTATAGGTGTTTTGTTAAAGGATTCTCCAAGTTGGTTGCTCCTCTCATAGATTTAACAAAAAGAGGTGCCTTTTTGTGGAATGACCAAGCACAACAAGCTTTTGAACAACTCAAGGGGGCCATGAGTACTTGCCCGGTCCTTGCCATCCCCAATTTCACACTATCATTTGAACTACAATGCGATGCCTTTGGAGAAGGAATCGGAGCAGTACTCATGCAAAAGAAACACCCAATAGCCTTTGAAAGTCGTAAGCTCACTGAGGCAAAAAAGCACTACTCAGTTTATGACATAGAAATGTTGGCAATTATGCACGCCTTGTCAAAATTCCGACAATATCTAGTTTGCGGGAGGTTCATCATCAAAACAGATCACAATAGCATACGGCACTTCTTGCATCAAAGGGACCTTCATGATCGGCAACAAAAGTGGGTGAGCTGAGTTCAAGCATATGACTTTGACATAGAGTACGTTAGAGGAGCCAATAATGGCGTACCAGATGCTTTATCTAGGCAACCCAATCTCAACACCATCACAAGCATTTCAAGGGATTGGAAGAATGACATTGTTGCCGAATATGCCAAAGATACACAAGCCTCCGAAATTTTGAAAGGAAGAACAATAAATGAGGAATACAAGTTATGGGATGACCTTATCTTATATAAGGGTAGAATATTTCCTGCTCCACATTCCAAGATCAAGAACCGAATTATTAAGGAATTCCATGATAGCCCCTTGGCAAGTCACCAAGGATACTACAAAACATACAAACAAGTTAGAGAAGTATATACGTGGAAAGGATTGAAGAGTGATATACTCAAACATATACAAGAGTGTATGACTTGCCAACAAAATAAGATGGAACAGAATTATCCAATAGGCCTTCTACAACCCCTACCTATTCCTAACCAAAAGTGGGAAAGTATTTCAATGGACTTTATAACGGGTCTACCCAAGGTACATGGAAGGGATAGTATTTATGTGGTGGTGGATAGACTTTCCAAGTATGCCCATTTCTTTGCCATTTCATTAGAATACAAAGCATCTCAAGTAGTAGAGTTGTTCTTTAAAGAAGATTTTCGTCTTCATGGGATACCCAAAACAATCATCAGTGACGGGGATAGTAAATTCCTTAGCCAATTTTGGCAAGAAATATTACGGTTAGCAGGGACAAATCTAACTCCAAGTACAAGTTACCACCCTCAAACAGATTGGCAAACAAAAATAGTCAACAAATGGATAGAGGGATATCTAAGGAATTATGTAACTGGACAGCGGACAGCATGGATAAAATGGCTACATTTGGGCGAGTATTGTTATAACACCACCCACCATATGTCCATTGGAATGAGCCCTTTCAAGGCTTTATATGGATATGATGCTCCTTCATTTGGACATTTGGGCACCCTAGAGAGCAAAGTGCAAAGCGCTCAGGACTTCATACAAAAGAACATTGATCTCATGAAGACCCTAAAGGAGAACTTGCAGCAAGCTTAGAACCAACAAAAAATCTATGTTGATCGTCATTGCATTGAAAGGACATTTGAAATTGGAGATCTGGTCTTTCTACGGTTACAACCATACAAGCAAACATCAATCAAAAAGAATGGGTTTGAGAAGCTAAGGCCACGATTCTATGGTCCCTATAGAATTGTAAGAAGGATAGGTGAAGTTGCTTATGAGTTAGAGCTACCAGAGTATAGTAAGATCCACAATGTTTTCCATGTATCCAGGCTCAAAAAGGTCCTTGGGCAACAAGTTCTTCCTTGCACTGAGTTACCTCCACCAGATGAGGAGGGGCAACTTACCCTAGAACCGGAATTCATCATGGATACCAGAGAGAGGAAGTTAAGAAACAGGGTCATCACCGAGTTCCTAATTAAGTGGAAAGGACTCCCTGAAGACGATGCTACATGGGAAAGGAAAGAAACCATTGAGGCTTTCAGAAATAATCAAAGTCAAGAATGGTGAAAATTCTAAAGGATCAGAGACAGGCCAACTATTGTATATAATATTCTTTATATAATTAATGAATCAATCTTCATGTTAAGGAACCATCCTTGAGAAAAAAAAAATGATGAATGATGTTGCAGAAATATGAAATTAAGACAGATCTACTCACAGCCTAGGAGGAGGATAGTTGTTACGATTGTTAAAATCCTTCTCTAGGTTACCCAAGTAACTAGAATAATTGAGGAAGTTAGTTGTAACAATTGTTGCAATCTTTCTCCCAGATTAAGGCGAGGGATACTCCAAGAATGGGGAACCTAGAAACTTGAGAAAGTCTAGTTGTAACGATTTGCAATCTTTCTCCCAGATTAAGGCTAGGGATACTCCAAGAATGGGGAACCTAGAAACTTGAGAAAGTCTAGTTGTAACAATTGTTGCAACCTTTCTCGCTGAGTAAGGCTAGGTATAATCCAAGAATGGATACCTAGAAGATTTGAGGAAGTCTAGTTGTAACAATTGTTGCAAGCTTTCTCATTGAGTAAGGCTAGGTATACTCTAGGAATGGATACCTAAAAGATTTCAGAAAGTCTAGTTGTAACGATTGTTGCAACCTTTATCCAAGATTAAGGCCAGGTATACCCCAAGAATGGATACCTAGAAGATTTGGGGGAAGTCTAGCTGTAACGATTGTTGCAACCTTTCTCCAGATCAAAACTAGGTATACTCCAAGATTGGATACCTAGAAGATTCGAGGAATTTTAGTTGTAACGATTGTTACAATATTTCTCTCTTAGATACGAGCATATTAAGGAAGAAGATACTGCTTTTTGCTTGAGGACAAGCAAATCCAAGAGGGGGAGACTTGTAATGTTCCCATTTAAAAGATAAGTATTAATCTTTAAAGCCATTTACTTCTTTCAACATTAATGTATAGTTGATAAATTTATCAAAAAAATATAAACTATATATATTTTATACATTTTAATAATATATTAAACAAATTGAATTAAAAGCATTTATAATTAGAAAGACACTAATTGAATATTTTATGAGACAGATTGATGGGAAGAGACATGATCTTTCACCAAAGAAAGATCGATTGGAAAAAGACGTGATCTTTCACCAAGAAAGGTATTTAGAAAGAACGATTGGAGGATCAGAGATCACCAGATTTTACCACTAGGAAAGAAGCAGGAGATGACGCCAAAACGGAGACACTTTTGAATGGGAAAGATAAGAAGTGAAGCAGCAAATTCCAGAAGAGCTAAATCCGTGACCAGAAACTCAATCGATTCATTCTCAGATCACGGCACATATAGAAGGTTGAGGATTGTATATAATCGTCCATAAGAAGGACGTCGACACATCATAGGGGGTCACGGCAATCTAGCAAGGCCGATATCAATTACCTTGCTTAACATCTCTAAGTTCAGTATATCGCTGCCAAATATAAGAACGACTATAACACTTCATAGAATTTCAATTATAAATCTCTTATCAGAAGTTGCTGCCCTGTATACTAAAGTTATAATGAAATCTTTTTAGCGGTCGTCAAGCAATTTGAATAAGTAAGAACTCACCAGGACATTACACAATTATAGATCAGAAGTGCATCATTTTGCTATCTTTTAAATCTATCGATAGTTGGCATATCCTTGATATCTTTATCTATTCAATTGGAGGAAATATTCAAGTTAATCTATAAGGGACATCACAAGGACATCACAGAAATACTAAGTGCAAAATTGAGGGGCACACAAAAGGTAATTGTCCTAAACAGATGATTTGTGAGATTTGCTAGGTTATGGGTCATTCAATAAAGGAGTGCCCATACAATTTGAAGGCAAGGAGTACACAAGTACTCTTTATGCAAGGAGAGGATTCCACTCCATCAATGCCACAGAATGCATTACCAGGCGATTATCGAATCAAAGAGGATGAAGCCAAATACAATATGACCCTAAAGGACGCCCTATCATACAATGTCGAGAATGTAGCGAATGGGGACACTTTGCGAGAGACTACCAAAACAAGCAAGATAAAGTGCAATTATTGTGCAAATGGTGTGAACCTCCAGACCACGATGACACTGGATGTCCAAAGCAAAAGGCTAATGTCAATATGATTGATGTAAGGCATAATGAAGTATTGGCTA
Source organism: Sequoia sempervirens (assembly GCA_007258455.2). Lineage (NCBI taxonomy): Eukaryota > Viridiplantae > Streptophyta > Pinopsida > Cupressales > Cupressaceae > Sequoia > Sequoia sempervirens. The sequence continues at coordinate 45,443 of VDFB02112748.1, forward strand.
TTACTCATGCCCAAGCAAAGAAGCTTGTGTATCCAAACCCATGTACGGAAAAAGAAAGGCTTCGTGAAGCAAGGTCTGAAGTGGAGAATACTATAGACAACTAATGACACCACCCAAATGCAAACGCAAGTACGGTAACAAACCAATTACAATCCGAGAAAAATATTGCACAAGTAATTCAAGCTACTGTACCAATTAAAATAGTGGATTTATTACAGAGATTCCTAAACTTCAAAATGTTATTGTATTGGGGCAGAATGAGACGATGCATGCCACAACCCAATTGGAATCTGGTAAAAATGAAGAACCAATAACTAAACCTCTGCTATCAGGCAACCAAGTGATTGATCCAATGTTATTGACAGTTAACACGACAAAGAAACCAGCGGTGGTAAATATGGAGATCCTTGGAAGGAATCTCACCAATACAATTGTTGATGGAAAGTTTGGTGTGAATGTACTTCTAGAAGACACTTGGAGAAGTCTCAGCAGGCCAACCATTTGGCCACCAACTTTTCAACCAGTGGGTGTAGATAAACAAGGTATTAAGGTACTTTGACTTTTAATGGGACAAAAGGTAATTTTTGGAACTCAACCATTTTGTTGAGCTTTGTAGTCATTTCAATGAGGAAAAAAGTGTACAATGCATTATTAGGTTGGGGTTGGCTGGTGGCAACCAAAGCCAATCACAACTAGAAAAAGAATACAATCTCCATCGAGAATAAGGGTCAAAGTATATAATTGATTTGAGAAACCAAGCTATTAGTGAGGAAGCAGCTTCCTTAGATTCATCAGATTCAGACTTCGGAGAAGAATGGACAGAGAGTCAAGGTCCAATGGAACCAAATGATGAAGGAATTTTGGAGATATAATCATGTTCAGACGACGAAACAAATTCTCTTTGTGGCCTATTTTACTAGCAAATGGAGGATTATGAGGTATTTTTGTCAATGTATAATTTTCTTGAAGCTACGACTCTCAGTGAAGAGCAACTGATGAAAAATGATATTGAAAAGTTGGACAATTTATGTGTGCGAGATGTAGTCCCTAGTTGGCAAAATACGAAAGTTCAAGGAGGTATCTAACTTTGTAAAAGAATCCAAAATAAAGGACAAAGGGACATAGTATGATGGAGAGGACACATCATATGACTTGCAAAGGGAAAAATAAAGTACAACGAATAGCTTGGGCAAGCATTATACATTGTACGATGATGAAGAAAATATTTCAAAGTATGGACTTGCACAATACAGTGTGGGAGATAACAAAACGTACGGCATAATGGGCGACCAAGAAAATGTATCCTTACCGTACAGTCAAACCAAGAAGACATTGTACGACCTAGGGAAGGACCAAGGCCGATCGTATGCTCAGTAAGTACCATACACACAACAAAAAGACAAGACATCATATGGCCAAAATAGTAAAAGGAGACTATATAGCAATTGGAAGAAAACCAAACAGCGACAGAATGAAGTTCACATTGGTAACACACAGTCTTGGGGAAGCCTAATCCATTACACCGTACAACATAATCATAGCCACACTGTACAGAAAACATATCTCAAGGAAGGGCATTACAAAACGTGGAAGAAAGAACAAAGTGTACAAACCTCCCTCGCCTCTAGCATAGTACGACATAGTACCATACAATGTAGAAGGAACTGGAATGTATCGTGCAAAGCAAAGCTCGTCATGGCACAAAAGAAAGATAACACCATATGGCGAGGGGAGGACTACATGGTACAAAAAAGAACCCACATTCAACAAATCATACAACGGAAAGGTGTAAACACTGTACAAAAACAAGAGGGTGTAAACATTATAGACGGTAGAAAGGTGCAAATACCGTATGGCAATATCAGAAACTCAAAAACCTTGACACCATATGGCTAGGGAAAAAACATCTGGTACATTGTAGGCATAAGTAAAATTTAGTACAACAAGGAAGAAGAAACACTACTGTATGGTGGGGAAAAAACTTGGACAACGTATATCAAACAAATCTCATCATACGGCTTCAACTATAGGGGAATGTACAACCCTTGACGAATTTTAAACGGTAGAAAATACTTTGGGGTAGCATACGACATAGAAGACCAAGTGGACGGGTGGTTGTATGGGGCAACACACATATAGTACGGCACCAACAATGTACAGTGTGTAGTATGTATATTGTACAACAAAGTTAGAGAAGATACATTGGGTGGCAGCAAAAAACACAACAATTTAACCTTGCACGACCTAAGGGATGAACTTCACCATTTTTCAATCAATCGGTAAATTTACTTTGCATTGTACGACCCAAACCAAGCATCCACATCATGCAGAAACTTCCTTCCCTAGTTGACATCATAAATCAGTTAAACAGTGAAAAATCTCTAATTTTTGGC
>VDFB02112749.1:0-27628 GCA_007258455.2 Sequoia sempervirens
CACCTTCAAAGAATAGGTGGACTGTCCGATCCACCAGTTGCCTATTCCTCTACCCTTACTGTAGAAAATATTATCAAAAAGCATCGAAAAAGCATCGAAAAAGCACACATTTGACTGAAAAAGCAACTAAAAAAGCATAGGATGGCAGGAAAACTGTGCTCTGATACCACTGTAAGAGACCAGGTGTCTCTCAGCAGAATATGCTAAGTTTTTGTTTATTTTCTGGATTTTTTATTTTTTTGGTGCTTTTTTGCAATAAAAGAGAAATTGCGATTTTGATCTAAAATGCTATAAAAATTCATAATAAATTCATAGATGGTAAATAATGCATCAAATCACTACTCAGATGATGGCGAATGTATTTATTAATCTTCTGGACTCATACAATGAAGAAAATCGAACATATAAGAAAAAGGCAACACTTTTATTCAAGAGAAACCTGATTATTTGCAGCTGCCAATATGAAGTACAGTACGGCCAGCCTTTGATCTATAGATCTCCAGCCTCGAAATGGATGCAGAGTCTCTAGAAACCCTAGGCGTCCAACATGAAGAAACTAGAAGACAAGAAACTCAAGCGTATTCAGCTGGAGAAGAAGTACATCCTTTGCTGCAACAAAAGTACGGCCTTTAGCAAACAATAAAGAAGGTACGGCTGGAAAATGTAAAGGCTCAAACAACTGGAAATGATCCTCAGTCAAGTCGCCCCTGATATCTGGTGAATAATCTCTTCTCAAACTTTTTCTGAATCTATCACAGTAAGCACAAATGCAACCTCTGAATGAAGTCACCCTGTTGACAAGCTTCAAGCGGTATTACCTGATCTTCGGTATGCACGATGCGAGAGAGCGTTCTTCAAGCCAGATGATCTCTGAGAATGAAATAATAACAACAATTTTTCGATGAATTAACACAACATAACCAACACTTAACCAACTTGATTAGCGTTAGCTCCAAATAGAAAACCAAACTTGAAAAGAACTCACACCAAGAATGCACACTCAATCCCAATGAGGAATAGGTGTTGTCATATGGTGGAGGAGCTGAATGAAAAATACTTGAAAGAAACTACTCAACGTCAAGAATGTGCACTCAAGATCCCACTGAGGGCGAGGTGCTAACATATGACGGAGTGTTGAATTGAAAACTAGAAATTGATAGGCGGATAACCAGCCATGAGCTATTACAAACTAATTCATCCGCTGCGGTGGGCATCCACAGAATTGTGGGGATTCACCACTTGAAAGTGGGTACAATGATATAACAAATTCTTTCTCCGCACTGGCGGTAAACCGTCGAGGGGTAATTAATTAGAAATTAAACAAGTAGTTGCAGCAATAACAATTGGTTAGATTAGTACTACTAATCGAAACCTTACAATTCAAAGACTGCAAAAACATGTATTACAATGATAGAGAAATGAGATAAGAAGATAAGAATGAATTCCAATGATGTTCTTTGCTTTCCAATGACAGAAATATGATTAAAACAGAAAGCTTATAAATCTGATGTAAAATCTTGAGTTCTGGAAATTCATATCAGCAAACTGGAAATCAGTAAAATACTCATAACTCGCTCATTTCACCTCCGAATTGAATGAAGTCTTTTGCAAAGGTCTCTCAGGAGGTAGGCGCCCAAAAACCAAGCACCAAACAGCAGCAAATTCCAACTTATATCAACTTGCACAATTCCCAATGCTCTTAGAAAGGTACGACCCTCCTTGGAGGGGCGATTTTCATTTAAAAATCAGACACTTAAAATTAAATTCCCAAAATTAACATGAAGGGTCGCCCAAGGTCAGCAAATAGATTGGTGAAGTACCCAAAACCAATTTCAAACTGGAAAATAAGCTATGAATAAAAATCACCTTCAGCTGTAGATGAAACAGCAAACCAAAATTGCCAAAAATCTCCAGAATTCTTCAATCAAATGAGCTCAATCTGCTAGTCTGATGTTGAGAAGCAGCAATGTAGCCAACTAGGTGTTATATTGCAAACACAAAATTGGACGAAAGGCTAGGAGGTAGACATCCTCGAAGCAATATATCAATCATAGAAGATAACCGCAAAAATCCCCGACATCTACATTTTTTTAAAAATCACAGGTCGACGATTTTTCCCCAATTCTTGAAAAAAATTGTTACCCTTTTGTCAATGATTTTTCCATTTCAAACCTAAAATCGCCAAAAAAACGGTTTAAAAAATCTGCAAAACGTGGAATAAAATCGAAGCTGATTTCACGAAAAAAACCATGAGACCATGGCTTGTTGCTTACTATTATGCTTTGATAGATTTTTTTCCAATAGCTTGTTTGAAAGCACCTATTTTAGGCTTTTAGCCATAGTAGCAAGGCAATGAACTGGTTGATAAAATGCTTTGGTAGACATGTATGAAAAATGCAGTAGCATAGACAAGGCAGTGAACAGCTTGAAAAAAATGTCTCAAAGAAATGTAGTTTCATGGTGATGGAATGTCGTGATGAATGCCATGACAAGAAAATTGCTATGGATTGTCATGGCATTCCATCATCAGGTGGAGATCGCATTTTAGGCATTTTTCAAACAATTCACCGCTTGTCTATGTTAATAAGCATCATTATGCTTTTGTAGATTTTTCCAAGCATCCATAGCTTGTTCGAAGCACCTCGCTTTAGGTTTTACCATAGCATGAAGGCGCTGAATTGTTTGATAAAATGCTTTGTAGACATGTGTATGAAAAATGTGGTAGCATAGAAAAAGGTAGTGAACTATTTGAAAAATGCTTCAAAGAAATGTGGTCTCATGTGGTGATGGAATGCCATAACTAATGCAATGATAAGCAAATTGTTATGGATTGTCATATGGTGTATTCCATCACTATGAGACCACATTTCTTTGAGGCATTTTGAAACAGCTTCATCAGCTTCGGTTTTATGCTATTGCTTACTATTATGCTTTGATAGATTTTTTCCAAGCATCCATAACTTGTTCAAAAGCACTGCTTTAGGCTTTTAGCCATAGCAAAAGAAGGCGCTGGAATCGCTTGATAAAATGTTTTGGTAGACATGTGTATGAAAATGTGGTAGCATAGATAACTCCGCTTCACCATCTCGATATTTATGCAGCTTGTAGTATGTTTTGTGCAATGTAATCAACGATATGAATATAACCAACAAAATCTAGTTTCTATAATTCATGGATTGAACTCAGATTTTATTTGCTCTCAATGTATGTATGCTATGGAAATGCCATTAATTTTTTTTAAAAAAGTAGTTTCTGACATTTTTTCTTCAATTTTTTGTGATTTTTTGTAAATCTGATTTTTTCCCAAATTTTTCAAAAAATCCCGAACTTTTGGTTTGCCAATTTTTCCCAAACGACACGTTGCTATGATATTATCAATTGTCATTCTGACAGCATAACTTTAGCATAATTTTCATGGATGAAATGCTGGAGCAAAATCCTTCATTAAATAAGAGCTCACAAACTCTTCAAATTCCGGAGAAGTATACCAAAAGACATAGGAGACCTTTCAAATTTCCACAAAAAACAAATAACTTCTCAAGATGGCGTCCTTTTTGCATAATAAGAATTTCACTTTAATTTAAAATTCTCTCTTAATAAAGTGGCATCCACTTTTCCCAAGGCATTATGTTCTTGTCAAAAATTATTAAATCTCCTCATGAAGGCGCCACCCTTCCAAGTCCCCTTTTTAAACACAACTTAAAGTTGTTCAACTAGGCCAAGGGGGTCAACTGCATAATATAACCTTGATGCCTTTATTCAACATAAAAATGCCTTAAGAGGACAATCATGAACTGCAAATAAATGCTCCAACTGGAAAAGAAGTACTGAAAGCTGACAAACTCCATACTGCTTAAAATAGAATTTACTATAAATAGTAAACTCTCAGAAAATGCCAAGGAACCTCAAAACTGGAAACCCTAATTTTACCTCATACACGCCTACAGGCTTCTGGAATAGGCTGATGAGTGTCAAACAGACATCGATGAGAAGGGGACATTACACGAAAACCCTTGTTTCACAAACCCCAATGCTCTCAGAGAGAAATAAAGACAAATTAGAATAATCATAACATAATGAGTTCGATTTGTCCTTTTGAAATATATATCTCTTCTCAATAAGTCGACCTCCTTCTCAAAAAGGCAATTAATGAGCATTTAAAATATAATTAAATCGCCCTTCTTTTGACTTAGGCAAAATAATTAAATAATGGCGTCCTTTTTCTAAATGAGTATTAAAATACTCATTTAATATTAATTTTCTCCTTATTATAAAGTATTAATAATACTTTATAATTTGCCATTAAATAATTACATTTAATTATTTCCATTAAAGTGACTTTATATTATAAAGTCAAATTAATAAACTTTTAATAATTATCAAATGCCTCAATATTTACTGTTTGCTCATCAAATCATCAAACCGGGTCGAAACTGAGCTGACCAACTGAATCAGGTGCCCCCAAAAATAGCAACTCCTGCTTGCCTGACTTACTATAAATAGTAAGTATCTATAAATCACTCAAAAAGTGTCTGCCAAGGCCCAAACCTGAATCAACTGCTGGAGTAATGTTCCCAAACGCTGGATAACTGCCTCAAGTGATCCTCTAAACACATCTACCAGCCTACGAGGATCTGAATGATAGGCTAACCCTTGAAATAGCTGTACTGCCTAGGAAGGGGACATTACACTCACATCAGTAAATTCATTCCTTGATAAATCAGTTGGCTGGTATAAATGAAGAAATAAAGGAAAATAATGCTAAAGCCATACTTTTAAATAGTATGCCAAATAGTATGTCTCACAAGGTATTCACTTTAAGCAAAATCAATCCAAGTCTAGAAAGTATTATATCCACATTGCTTGATGAAAGAAACAAACATGTTTTAGAAGAAGAAATTGCATTGACTGCACAAAACAAGGCTAGTACTTCTTACAAAAAATCAAAACATATGACGAAGTTCAAACATGCAAGTGGCACATGTTTCTATTGTAAAAAGACAGGACATGTTTTACTGAATTGCAAACAGAGAGCACATGATCTTCTTGATGGAAAATTGCAAGAGAACGCTTGGATAATTGAAGGAAAGGACCACACTTCAAGTGATGAAGAAATTCCACATCAAAGTGATGAAGAATATGTGTACTAATTTCTAGTTTTCCTCTATGTCAATATTAAGGGGGGGTGTTAGAATTTAGTACTTGACATATATAGTTAAATAAATAAATTAACATACTATTGTTAATTTAATAAATAAATTTGGTTTTGGTAGTTATATTCCCGTAACTAGTTTTATACAAAAATAATGGCCTTATAAAGGCAATTTTATGTAATAGATTTTGCGGTGCAATGTGAATGACCGATTTTTAATTTGAGAGCAATCTCGTTTTTTTTCACTCCCATTTCAATAAATATGACCATTAAATAATACAATAATACTTTAATACCCTCCCTTAATGGTCATTCTACTAACTACATCAAGCTTCTCCCGAAATTTGATAAATTTATTTGGAATGAGAGACTTGGTGAGAATGTCCAAAGTCTGATCCTCAGTTGGAACATACTGCAACATCACAAAGCCATCTTCAACAAGTTGTTTGATGAAGTGATAGTGAAGCTCAACATGCTTGGTTCGCTTGTGGAAGACAAGATTCTTAGCAAGTTTGAGAACCCCTTGAATATCACAAAATATGGGTGAAGGCCCTTCTTGAGACATCTGCACGTCAACAAGTATCCTTCGAAGCCATACTACCTCACATGCTGCCTTAACTATTCCCTGATACTCTGCTTCGGTCAAGGAAAGAGAAATTGCCTACTGCTTCTTGCTTGTCCATGTGATTGCACCTGTACCAAGACTGAAAACATACCTAGAAGTGGACTTCCTGTCATTCATTGAACCTACCCAATCTGAATCTATAAAGCCAACCAGTCTAGGATCTTTGCATCTGCTATACAAAATGCCAAAGTTAGGTGTCCCTTTGACATATCGCAATACTTGCTTCGCGGAAACCTAGTATTCCGCCTTAGGAGCAGTCATGAAACGAGAAATGTAACTCACAACAAAATTGAGATTAGGTCTAGTGGCAGTAAGATAGATGAGACTGCCCACAAGTTGCCTAAACACAGACTCATTTACCACTGGTGAGTCTAATTTGGCAGAAAGTTTTAGCCCCTTCTTCATCGGAGTGGATGAAATTTTGCAATCTTCCATTCTGAAATTTTCAAGCAAACTCCTAGCATACTTCGACTGAGAAATGAAGATACTGCCACCTGTCTGCCAAACTTCTACACCAAGACAATAGTGTAGGAGACCCAAGTCCATCATCTCAAATGCCTAACACAAATTTGACTTGATCTGTTCAATCAAATGTAACCTCTTGTCAGTAATGATGATATCATCCACATAGATGACTAGAAGGATGATATCATTGCCAGTGTTCTTGATATACAAATTTGCATATGAGAAACTCCTGTGAAACCCTTGTGCAACCAGGTACTTGTCAAACTTCAGGTACCATGTCCTAGGAGCTTGCTTGAGGCCATAAAGAGCCTTCCGTAATCTGCGTATCTTGTGTTCTTGTCTTGCAACCTTAAAACCAGGAGGCTATGTCATGTATACCTCTTCCTCCAAATGTCCATTGAGGAAGGCACTCTTCACATCCATCTGATGGACCTTCCAGCCAAACTGTGCTGCCATGACTAGGACAAGTTAGATGGTGCTCATCTTTGCTTAGGGAGCAAAGGTTTCCTCATAATTAATACCTTCTCTTTGTGAGAACCCTTTAGTGACCAACCGAGCCTTGTATTTATCTAGTGTTCCATCAGCCTTGTATTTGACCTTGTAGACCCATTCGCAGCCAATGGCTTTTTTCCCTGGCAAAAGATCTGATAGAACCCATGTGTTGTTCTTCAAAAGACTATGATGCTCAAAATCCATAGCCTTTTCTCATTCAGGTTTACCCTTGGCCTCCGAATACTGTTGAGGCTCATAAATACTCTGAATGTTGGCCATAAGAGCAAAGTTTACTGTGTTCTTTTTGCTCTTGCCTCTAGACGATCGTCCCTCAACAAGCTCATCATCATGAACATCACCAATGAGCTTTGCCCACCACTTAGAACGAGGAGGAGATGCATCAACTTCTAAATCAAAATGAGCATCATCATGACTTGGGCTGCCTGGAATAATACCATTTGGATACTGATGCAGGTTATCCTAAGGAAAATATGCTGATACAAAATCTTGCATAGGAGATTCCACAATGTTAGACTCATCAGAGTCCCTCCCTACTGGTAGAGGATCTTGTCTGGGAGGTTCTACAATATTTGAAGCATCTGAATCCCTCCCTTCGGGTGAAGGTGCGAAAGGCTTAGCTCCCAAATCTGTGGTTTTCAAAGACTGATTTTCAAGAATCTTGATGGGAGAAGGGAGCAAAAAGGGCCCACCTTCCTCATCAAACACAACATCCCTACTGAATGTCAAACGGTTAGTAGCCACATCAATCAACCAATAGGCCTTGTGATTGTCACTATATCCTGTTAGCATCAATTTCTGGCTCTTGGAATCCACCTTGGTTCTCTTGGCATCTAAAATCCAAACATATGCAGTCGAACCAAAAACCCTGAGGTGGGTGATATTTGGTTTCCTTCCAGACCATGCTTCTTCTGGGGCCATCTTCTTAACGGCTTGTGTGGGAAACCGGTTAAGAAGGTATATAGCAGTATACACTACCTCAACCCAAAATTTCTTGGGAACATTCTTGTTCTCCAACATACAGTGGGCCATTTCTATGATGGTACGATTCCTCCGCTCAACAACACCATTTTGTTAAGGGTATAGGGTGTGGTAAGTTGGCGTTTAATGCCATGTTTTGCACAAAAGTCGGTAAAATGGTTAGAACAAAACTCACCCCCATTATCTGTCCTAAGGGTGATGATTTGACGTCCAAACTCTTTTTCAACTAACACTTTAAACTTCTGAAATTCATTAAATACTTGTGACTTTGCTTTGAGAAAATACACCCACATTTTTCTGCTAAAATCATCAACAAATAGGAGAAAATACCTAGCACCAGTGACCGATGCAATATTCATTGGTCCACAAATGTCTACATGAACCAGCTATAGAACCTTGGATGCTCTCCAAGACCTTCCATTTGAAAATGGAGTACAATGCTGCTTCCCTGCTTGGCAAGCTCCACAAACACCATGTGTTTGCTGTTGAATCTCAGGTAAGCCTTCTACCAAATTCTCTCAAGCCAGCTGAGAGAGGTAGGCAATATTGAGATGCCCATACCACTGATGCCAAAGAGTGCTGATAGAGGAACTCCTCGCAACCAGTGGATGCTCCAAAGGATCTCCAGTATCAAGCAACCAATATAAACCATGATCCTTGAGCCCAATTGCCACAATTTTCTTGGACTCCTTATCAACAATACGTCACTTGTGTGAATTGAAAATGATGTCCAACTTCGGACTGTCACATAATCTAACTCACCGAGAGTAGATTAAGTTCCATGCCCAACACATAGTATACATTGAGAAATATTAAATTTCTCCCACTAGAAGTGATCTGGACGTTGCCCTTGCCAACAACTGTATACTCTTCGCCACCACCAAAAGACGGAATTGGAGCAAGCCATATACTCTGTGAACCAATCTCTCCTGTTTGTAAAATGCTGAGAGGCTCCAAAATCGATGTACCAAGAGATGATTTGACATGATCTGTTGGTCTTTTTAGCCATCAATGCATAAGAGGTAGACTCTTGGTCAGAGTGCATAGATGCCATCCTTCTCGTTCATGAAAAACGAGGTATGATCAACACAATTTTTTAGAAAAAAATTCAAAAAATTTGACAAATTTTTAGGATTTTTTATTTTATTTTTCAAGCACAGCAGTCTTCAAAAACCCTAGCCGAAAATTTCCAGAAACCTTAGGCGCTGCTGCCACAGACACGATTTTTGCATAAAATTGTCAAAACAAATGCAAAAACCCGTCACTTCTAAAAAAACCGATGTTTTTTTTAGTTTCTCACCCAAAAAATGTAGATCGACAAAGAAAAGGGCCGTGAAAAAACAAAGAATAGTACCCACGAACACGGGTTTCAGTAGATCGAAATGTAGAAAGAAGAAGAAAATCGCATGCGATTACTTCAAAAATATGGGGCTGAAAATCCTCAAAATATTCCGTGATTTGTTTTTGCTAAGAAAAGACCCATGTTTTTTAGGTAAACGGACGCAATTTCGGTTGCATAGAAAAAACATGATTTCGACTGCACAGAAAAAAATGTGATTTCACCCTTTAAACCAGGTCACGATTTTTTAAAAAAAAAATCCGGCCAAAAAAAATGAAAATCTTCTTGCCGCGACTTCTCTTTGAAACCCTCGAAAATCTGCTTACTGAAAATCCATGAATTTTCTAGGTATCTTCTTTCGAAAAAACCTCGAATTTTCCTTCGATTTTTTATTTAAAAAAATAAAAAAAAAACTTGAAAATTTTTAAAAATCTTCAGGGAAATAGCTATGAATTTTTATTGCTAAAAAAATTTGCAAAAAAAGAGCCTATGCTCTGATACCATGAAAAGATAATTGATATTCAATATTCATTATTTACAAAGGAGATGGGAGCTCGTTAAATAATACAATACAGGACGATGTTTCTAAAAAGAAACAAGCGTTAACAAAAAAAAGAACAAAAAGTTACTAAAAGCTAACAGAAGCAGACTAGTTTAACTAAAAGTAAACTACTGACTAACTAAAGACTAATATGACCATTAAATAATACAATAATACTTTAATAATAGGAAGCCGAAGCCTTTGAAGATATAGGCATGAAACCACCTAGAGAGTTACCAATAGCTTCCAAGCATGAATCAAGCCAAAACTATAGAGGGAAGTTAGGAAGCCTAACCCACACAGGCATTCACTTGAACAATTTTATCAATGAGTTGAAAGAAGAATAACAAGGCTTCAAGAGAAGAGCTTCCTTCTCCCAAAACTAGAAATGATCTAAAAGGACAAAATCTCAAATCCTTTTTAGATTTAATTATTGCAATGAAGAAGCCCTGTTCATAGGGGTATATTTCTATATTGCCAACTATATGGGGCTTCTAGGTGCTTTACAACTAGTCATAAAGAGTTGGGACACTTGGCCAAATATGAGAATATCTACCAACTATGCCAACTTCAGGATACTGGGCATCCTCTTCCAATGCTTCATTACCAAAGACCAGATGAGGGGGTTTAGTTGTACACTTAACTAGGCTAACAACTCTTTTACCCACACCAGTGGAAGAAGGATTCATACCCTTCTCATATATGCCCTTTATGATAGAACCAGAGGTACATTTAGGAATACCCTTCAATGGTCACTGCCTTGCAATCCTTAGTAGATGGAAAAGAGGAATCTGAAGGTAATGAAGAATCGTTTAGGCCTGAAGCTTGTATAGAGTCAAAGGGAGGAGAATAGGCAATATCAAAGCCAACAAACATTGAGTACCATCTGCTCAAGAAAAAGAATGGTTAGTCTCTGAACAAACAAAACCATCACTAGATCTCAGCAAGGGAGATTCCATCACATTTCCATTTTTTTCAATAGATAAAGAAGCAACAACATAGGAACTTGGGTTAGCTGCTGGGCTAAGAGCAACAAGAGTGACATGAGGCATTTTTTAGGTGGACAAATTCAGATGTAATTCTATCATTGATGTAATTCCTATTTACAAGTTTACTCTCTAAAGTGTAGAAGATATGACACCCCAACTTAGTGATATCTATATTTTGAACTTGTTAGTCTTATACAATATACAGGGTTCACGTTAATCATAGAAATTACACTACCAAAACTACAAGATATAGCGGCAAAGTTTTCAAATCACAATCCATTCAGAGAACAATTGTATGATAATATAGAAGATTATGCTTTTATTTCAGAAGTACTATGCTGGTATTGTAGGGTGAACCTGTCATAATGTAATGTCCCCAAGTGGACAACCTCAGGAAATATGTGATCTTCCTAATGTGTGCAAGCTGAAATGATGAAAAAGCAAAATATAGATGCCAACTCCAATGAATAAACATCAATATCCTACCAAATGTGGTCATGAACAAGTTGGAAACTCTAACATCAAATTGAACTCTTTCAATGCATTGCTACAGCAATATTACTTAATCACAACCAATAATCAATACTGAAATAGTGTTATTTATCAAATCCGACCAGCAATATGATAAACAACTTGTACAGAAAGATGACTGATAATGATATTCAGCTGCAAATGCTCAAATTTGCCACTTGCCAATATTGTAAACAGTTATGCCAATACACACTATGGACCTAACACCAATGCTGCTACAGCCTTAAGATGGTGCCAAGTGAAGGAACCATAGTTGGAATAACAGCTGATTGTATTGGGTGTGAATGAATGAACCACATAGAACATTATCCCTTGAAACCCACAACAACTGGACCATACCAAAGATGCCAATAAAAAATGATCACTAGGTGGCAAAGCTGTACTACAAACTGCCAACACAACTTGATATAATCTGTTAACACAAATCTGCTGTGCCAGTATATATTTGCAACTCAAACAAGATGTGTTTATTACAAAATACCGAGTATAATATCAATGCTGGTATAGATATGGGGCTGTGCCACACATACAATGATATTTATGAGCTCCAGTTTTGTTCTACTTAGGAAAAATGTGCCAACATTTTCACCAAATTAGTTGCTGTTGTGAAGATTGAAGCTTTTTGACACTTCTTGAGTTGTACTCTTGAGAAAATGATGTAATAAGGGGGGGATTGTTAGCATTCTTTATTTATTACATCCTATAGGAATAAACAATAATAATATTGTTAACTATAGTAATACCATTGTCATTTGTTGGTGGTTGAATGTCAGTTGATGAATAACTGACATCAACAATGTATGTAAACTCTTTTACATCAATAATAATTACTCTTCAGGCTCCAACGGAGATGCACTTATAGAAGGGGAGAGAATGTTTTCAAAGAATATGCCCTTTCCCAAGCCTACATAGCAACCAAAGAAGTGGGAGAGAAGAATATTAAAAGGAATATTCTTACTTGAATAAAACCTTTGTAACTTAAGGAAATCATTGCAGATTTATGGGTGTAATCCATCATGTAGGCGGCTTTAGATAACTACCACCATAAGTGCCCAACTGTTTAAATAGAGCAGCAGAAAGTCCATGAGAGAAGTTTGGAGCAGATGCAAATTTTCTTGAGCAGCAGTCTAGAAGGCCTCTTGAAATGGAAAAATACAAATTAGAGGATCAGGTCCTTGAGAAATGAAGCTCTGAACCAGACATCTGGTAACTAATAGGCTGTTGTTTTTGATTAATAGTAGATATATAGATAAAAAGTGGTATTACAGAAAAGCTTAAAATATGAGTGACTTGGGAAAAATATTTGGGAAGACTACAAAAGTCCCGGACAATGAAATTTCAATTACTTATACTAGGGAAAATCACAGGTTGTTGCAAAAAGACACCTATCTTTATAAACTGAGGCAATCATGTGTGTAATCGTGCATTGTAGCTCAAGGGCAAGTTACATTTCTTCCTTTTGTGTTCCAGTTCCAACCCAGTGTTTCTTTCCAATTAAGCACAGAGGATTGCATTCCAATTTTATTATGTGGAGCTTATTCATCCATAGGGTAGCTCATAACATTGATTGACCTGTTGGCAACTATTTGATGTTTGTTATTACTAAGCACCAGCAAGCTCTTTTCTTACCATGTCATTGCTTAACAACTGCCAAATAACCTTTGTTTGATTTAGGACACTTTGATAGCTTTGCCTTAAGAGCTGCAGACATTCGACTTGCTAATTTAGACAATTATGAATGGTCAATTGTTCTCCCTTGGGCATTGGACATTGTAGACCAGCAGATTTATGCATTTCTGTTGAGCTGCTTACTCATTAAATTTGCCTTAAAATATCTTTATGAGTTCATGCAAAGTGTCATTAATGATAGCAGGGCTACATATATGGAGGTGCCTTAGGATTGCATATATTTTGTAGAGATTGGATTGGTGTCGTGTGTATGACTACCAACTTGCAGATTGGGAAAGGAATTATCAGAGTTGTCGTTATTCCAACAAAGGTGGATTGGACTTGTAGTTCTTAACAACAGGGGTGAAAAACAATGGTTTCAGAGGGGGAAAGGGGAAGGACCTAAATCTCTAAGGGGTAATCAATAAGGTGGATTGCCAGCCTTTCCTGTGCTTAACTCAGCAACAAAATGTACTTTGTTTGGTCATTTATGTATGAAATCATGCTGAACTTAGGATGGGAAAAAACACAATAAAATGGTTGTTATCATTTCTTGCAATTAAGTTGTCTTATACATATTCAGTGCTGATCGAGGCTGAACCTGCAAGGATTTTTCTTTGCTGTTTGACATAGATGCAGGGTTCGTACCCACAGGCCCCGAACCCAGTTTGGGTACGCACCCGGTTCGGGTTCGTCTGTGGGTATGTGCGGGTACTTGATATGGCTTATTTGAATATTTTTCAACTATCAATTGGTATTTAATATTTATCTTTGGCATTTGGCATTGATCAATGATCAAGTATCATACTATGAAATGATTTAGTTTTACAATTCTGTATATTTCTCTTATTTTTGTGTATATATAATACATATATATATATACACACACGTACCCAAACCCCTAAATTTTTTTTTTCACGTACCCACGTACTGGGTTCTCGTACCTGCACCCGTCCCCAAACCCAAACCGGTAACTTAGTGTTTGACTTCTTTGCCTTATTCATCCAAGATTATGGTGACAGACATCTTTTTGGCACCTTCAACATCATTAGGGGCAGAAGTCTTCTTGTCCGTGCCTTTGCTGCTAATTTTTTTCTCGTTCTTTCTCTGATAGGGCTTGAGGGTTGCAGATCTAACATTTAGGCACAAAGTGTGTGTAAATCCATTTGAAATGACCTCTTGAAATTTCTGCATTTAGTACAGGGATGCTACCATAATTGGTGATCAAATATCAGGAAAAGAAAAGAGTTTAAATCCAGGACATTCTTTTCATGGAAATCCATGTATGCCCTTAGTGGAATTATTGTAATAGGTTCACCCTTCTGAAATAAGTTGCTTTTCCACTGTGGATTGTATAGATCAAAACATCTTTTCTATGTACCTTTACCTGGATGAACTTATAAATTATTGGTGATTGTTCAGGGTCTTCAGATGATGTCTGGTTGGGAAGTTGATTATGTAATACATTCTTGTATTAGCTTCCAACTTCATCAGATCTATATCAACTGGACAACATTTAAGAGGCATGCCTTAGTGGCTGTAGAAAGCATGAAACACGTGCCTTAGTGGCTGTCAAAAGCATGAAATATTGTGAGAGTTGTTGCCTGAAAGAAAGAGTTGTTTGCTAATACTTGAGAAAGCTGCATGTGTTTGATGCTATCCATCTACCTGTATTTGATATTCATTGGAGTTTGAGGTTTATGAATGGGCTAATTTAATTCATGATGCTCCTTGCAATCCATCAAACAGTATTTTTGTTAACCATAAGTCTTATGGATCACATTGAGGATGAGCTTACTATTTTCGATTTTCCTTTATTCGGGTTCCTAGGTTGTCTTTTAGTGTTGTCTAGTTCAACACGATGACATGTCCTATTGTGGTAATGAAGTATGCATGTCATCCTTGTTTTGCAAAAGGACAGACAAAACAGTGAGTGGGAGGATGTGGAAAGTGCTAAGAGTTGACATACTTGGTGGATGACAGTTGAAAGAAGCATGCCAATCTTTGCTAGCATTTGTTGATTCCCTTTGGGTATTGGCTGGAGTGCAATTGACATAGATTTGTAAAAGGCCATGAACTAGACAGATGATTGCAGTTGACTTGGATTGTTACATGCATATTAGCATTACACTATAGAAAATCACAAGTAATCATGAGTAATTGCGACCCACCACATTTGCCATGCTATACCCTAAGCTTTTCCAGGATATTTTAAAGAGCGGTTTTGATAATTTTTCTATATACCTATCTTTTTTGCCTTTTTTTTAGATAAAGGCAGAAAAATACAGGGCACAGGCAGACATAACTTTTTTGATTTAGTGTTATTTGAGTTTTACTTTGAATAGATTTTTCTTAGACAAGAATTACATTTTAAACTACAATTAAAATTTTCATTTAATGTTTTAGTCCATACTACAAGTGTATAGGTATAAAAACACAGGGCTAAGCCAAATATCATAAGCCATGCTACATGACAGATTGATCAACTATTTTAGTGCCAGACGCTTGTTTTATACGTAAGCTCTCTTAGATGAAGATAAAATGGTTTCCTTCTAATCCTATGCAAATTTTATGATTAAAGTTTTAATAATATACTATGTCTATTTTTATAACTACACACTATATTTAGTACCTCTTTATAGTGTATTATGATCTCATTATGTAGTGCACTAGCACCCAAAATTCACTATATTTAGTACAAATAGTACATTGCTTATAGTTACCTAGCTTTTGCCAACTTTTTAATGTTTTAAATTGAGTAATTGAATTCCAATTACACTTTTGCCATGCCGTGTCAATGCGGTGTAAATGGAATGTTACTATTCATACACGAACAAAACCATGAATAGTTGCTTATTTTAGGAGGATTTGGTTAGGAAAATGTGGAGCTGTTGGGTTGCAAGTGGCTCTGACTTCTTATACAGACAACCTATGGACAAGGGGTGCAAATCAGATCTGGACAAAGATCAAAACTCATACATAAGCAGCCATTGATGAGCTGCATATGGCTGCTGTGACAAACAACCTTTAGACAGAAGTGTTGGGTCACAAAATGGCACAAGACCAACACTCAGGAGTTGAGGGTATGATTTTTCTCTTGAAAGGAGATTGATGATCTCCCCAAGGTCTTCGGGTTGTTGGTTCTTAGCTTTGTAGGATGACTCAAGAGAGATGAAATGTTGCATTAACAAGGGGCTTGGTAATGATACAAGTGCAAATAGATGCAGAGTTCATGAAGCTTAGCTAGAGGGATACCCTAATCTAACCTTACTCCCATCATTTCATAAAGAAAAGGCAAAAGATCAAGGGTAAAGAGGAAGGAAGAGGGAAGAGAAAAGGGAGAAAGAGAGGGAAAACAATCTATCATCTGCAAGGGCAAACATTCTCATATGGGAATATTCCTTATAAACATTAACACTTACACCTTAAGTTATTTCACTTCTAGCTTTAATACAACATATGACATAATCTCTACAAGATTGTAAGGGAAAACACAAATTTCATGATAATACTTGCTAATGAATACAACAAAGAAGATTATCGCCATATTGCATATGCAAATAATAATCCATCACATTCATGAACAAATGTTCATTAAGCTCAAATAGAGTATGTTTGCAAATAATACCTATCCAAATCTGATCTTTGCACTTACAAATAATGAAGGCTTCAATCTAATCTACAAATTCTGCCCCACCATATACATGTGCAAAGGAAGAAATTGCCCTCTCTATCTTAGCCTTTGTTTTGCCATCTCCTCTTGAATAAATTCTACTTAGTCTTTATATCTCTTATTGACAAGGGAGCTACCCTCATTAATTACATTGTGCTTTTCAAGGGACCCAAAATCAATAATTTTAAAATCATAGGTCACTTCTTTTTCTCACTATCAAAGACAAGGCCCACACACATGTCTACTCATTTTGTACTTTGAAATTTGCAGGATCAAGCTTGGAGAATCAACATCTATCCCTTAAGCCATGCTTCCATTAAATTCATTACCTACCAATCATCCATTTGAGGTTTCCAAGGAAGCGTGCTGTCAGATCTTGCATACATGGCTAATGGGGAGTCAAACCCATGAAATCATTAACTAGATTCATGATTAAATGTGTCTTGAGAGCATGAAAATCCTCTTAAAATCATGAGTTAGGTGGTTGCAAGGTTTGCACATGCAAGGATTGGGGCCGTACATGATAACAAGTTGAACAAGGGCCTAGACAAGTGAGTTTACTTTTCGTAGTGCCCTAGATGGGTGTGGGAATGCAGTTGCTTTATTGTGGTAGGTTGTCAAATTTAACTGCATGGGACACAATTTTGGGTAGTTTGTCAAATTTAATCAAATGAGAGACATGTTTTTGGTTTGTCCATGTGGTGCATGAGTGTTGGCTAAGAGAGATGTGACTAGGTGATGTGATGACATATTGTTTGTGGTGCACAACATTGAGAGAGGTCAAAGGGAGTAGGCACTACAACAAAGCATTGCCATGTGGTAGATTTTGATTAGACAACGTGCAGGGAAGAGGGCTTTGTTTGGAGTCCCAATGCATAGTGGCAAATGAAGGGAATATTCAAAGGGTCGATTTACTATTGGTGGGAGGATTAGCCACAAGCCAATAGGATGGTGCATGTGGGCAAGGTGGGAGACTAATAATGTTAAGAGGATGTAGGGAACTGGGAAATCAAATGCCAAATGCAAGTCATTGGCAACATCATAAATAAGCAATGCATCCCACCATTGTTCATCTATAGAGTTGGCATCAAAATACTTATGATCATTATAATCAGCATGACCCAAGTCAAAGAAGTCATTATCATGCATATCATGTTAATATTTTAATCAGATTTGCAATAAACAGAAAATGCAACACAAACACATGAAGACATGAACAATATAACACAACATATATCCTGGAAAACCCTCCTTCTCGAGGGAGAAAAACCCAGCCACAAATATGTCTCTTGCATATTGAATGAAATCAGCTTACAAGTTCCAAGACCTCTCCTAGATGCCAATAAATCAGCTTACAAGTCTCAACACACCTCTCCTAGATGCCAATATACAGAAAACCTCTTGTCTCTCCTCGATATCAATCTGCTCTTCAAAGGATAATAACCTGCTATGAATAATTGACATCTTCTTGAAGATGTGACTTGTTTTTATAGACAAAAATAAGTCCCAAACAAGCCAACATCTCCTCCTAAATATAGGCAAATGACAGTTACACATGCACACACAAGAGGACGCACTAGGTGGCGTTTCATTTGCTTATTTAAGGAGTTACAAATACAATTCATGCATCTATTTAAAGGAGACACTTGCATGTCAGTACACAGATTCTCTTGCATGTCAGTTACACAGATTCTCTTGCATGTTGACCATTCTAAATAAGACAATTTATGAGGTTGGCCAGCTAACACAGCAATTTATTTAAGGAAGATACTTCTGCTGCTAGAAGATACCTCCTGCTGCTACCAAAACATTAACACTCCCTCTTAGCTAGGGAGGTATCTTTTCAAATATCCATGTCATCAAAGCATATGTGCACAAGTGTCCATCACGGAATCACTCAACGTGATGTTGTCATTTCATCATGACGTCCATCATGGCTACTCCAAGAGAGTGGAAGAAGGGCTTTCACCTCAAATTTCTGTCACAGAAAAAGATGCACTAACAAGGGCTTACACCTCAAATTTCTCTCGCAAAAAAAGATGCACTAACAAGGGCTTACACCTCAAATTTCTCTTACAGAAAAATATGCATTAACAAGGGCTTGCACCTCAAATCTCTCTCACAAAGAGAAATGCATTAACAAGGGCTTGCACCTCAAATCTCTCTCACAAAGAGAAATGCATTAACACAGATCTTCATGAAGATGTAACTCCCTCTGAAGCTTCAAGTACTAGCTTCAACCTTCTGACCTCCTCGTCCAAGGTTGCTTCTGATGAATTGTCAGACTCCCTCTGAATATAAATTCCTCCTCTTCGAAGAAACTAATCTCAATAGATTCTTCCTCTTCGAGAGATGTCTTTAGTCACCAACTCAGTCCCATGGCTGCAAGCTATGACTCCATGCTTGATCATTTCTCCAGTCGAAAAGACTTCCTCACAGGATGCCTCAAGCTCTTCCTCTCTAAGCAATCTCTCATCACCCTCTTGCTCCTTGATCCATCCTGGAAGCATTTTAGAGAGAGATTACTAATAGTTCATAGAATTAAACTATCTCGAAGAGAAATACCAATGCTAGAAACATACATTATTCACTATCACAATGTTATAGCATGAATTAATCTACATCATTATTCAAAGGCACAAACATAAGATACATATCTCTTTATGTTGGTACACTAATGAGCTAGACTTGTAGCTGTGTCTCATCTTCGCCACCTTCACTCGATCTCGCCCTCATGGAAAGTGGGAATATGAAATGACCATTTATCAAAGATTGAAGACTCCATTTAAATCTTGAGATCGCATTATGAATCAATGCACTCATGCATAAACTTGGCCTTTTGCTTCCCAGGCCTGTAAACAAAGATTGCAACTTCAAGAAACTCCTTATACACAGCACACTTAATCAGAGTTCTGAATAAATTCAAGCTTTAGTCTTCTACAAAAAAAGATATAGCAGCTGATTAACGCTAGCCTTCAAGAGGCACTCCTCGAGACTTCTTCAGAAAAGACATACACCCATGAATTCCAAAGGGCTTCACACATCGTGGATGGCACCAAAATAGATTATATATATCACCCTCGTTAGCTCAGAGAATTTCTACATACCCAAAACTCAGAACAAGCAATAGAATAGTATCTGGAAAGTCATGACTTCACATCAAGTGAAACTAGCCCAGAAGTTACTCACACCTTCATACTGCCCATGCCTAAAGAGGTGTCAATAAATACATAACATTCTCATATCAGATTTAACAAAACATGACTCCCACGCATCAAGACCCCTTTGAACAGCAATAGGACATTCACCCGCACTGCAGTAGATAAGTCAACACAAAATAGCATTGACTCCATCACTTTCTTTCCATGGCACTTGCATACATAGACTCAACAGCTTTTCCCAGGTCTTCTAATCATGTCTAAGACTTACAAACTCAAAAAGCCTTCAAAACTCCACTGTGCCATAAGAGACTGTGTTCCTATTAGACCAAATCTGATTGGATCTTTTCGTAGACCCGCTCTGATGCCATGTTAATATTTTAATCAGATTTGCAATAAACAGAAAATGCAACACAAACACATGAAGACATGAACAATATAACACAACATATATCCTGGGAAAACCCTCCTTCTCGAGGGAGAAAAACCCAGCCACAAATATGTCTCTTGTATATTGAATGAAATCAGCTTACAAGTCTCAGCACCTCTCCTAGATGCCAATAAATCAGCTTACAAGTCTCAGCACCTCTCCTAGATGCCAATATACAGAAAACCTCATCTCTCCTCGATATCAATCTGCTCTTCAAAGGATAATAACCTGCTATGAATAATCGAACATCTTCTTGAAGATGTGACTTGTTTTTATAGACAAAAATAAGTCCCAAACAAGCCAACATCTCCTCCTAAATATAGGCAAATGACAATTACACATGCACACACAAGAGAATGCACTAGGTGGCGTTTCATTTGCTTATTTAAGGAGTTACAAATACAGTTCATGCATCTATTTAAAGGAGACAAACAGAGATTTTCTTGCATGTCAGTACACAGATTCTCTTGCATGTCAGTTACACAGAGTCTCTTGCATGTTGACCATTCTAAATAAGACAATTTATGAGGTCGGCCAGCTAACATAGCAATTTATTTAAGGAAGATACTTCTACTGCTAGAAGATACCTCTTGCTGCTACCAAAACACTAACATATCAATATGATTAAAACCTCAAAACATGATATACATGAATCAGATATAACTTGATCAGTTGAATATAAATGATGAACAACACAAATATACCCCCCTGATTTGTCCTTTTTCTTGTAGTGGGATGACCCATGGGCTTGGACAGCAGCATCAAGACATTCATGACCTCCTTGTGCTTGCGCAGTATAGACAATGTTGCTAATCTCTTCTTGTAGCACAACAGCCTCGGCATTCTCTTCAATATGACTAGCAATACCAATATGCACCTCCACTTCATTTGCACCACAAGTCTGATAAAATTGGTCTTCCTCTGATGATGGGATGACATTGACATCCTCACGATCATATACTCCAGGAAAATCAGTAAGAACTAGACTTACTTGGCTTGAGCCAAATCAAACTTTTGCTGTCCTGACTTCTTTTAAAGTTTCAGGACTGTTTACCCTCTGCTCCTCATGCTCATCATCAAGACATGACACATGATCACTCTCAAGGTCACCTTCACTGTCCAATGACTGATTTACATTTGTTAATTGTGTGGAATCAACACTTTCAGCTGTCATGCAGCCATCCAAATCCACAAGTTGGTGATTTGAATCATTTTTAATATCATGATGAGACGTTTTAGGCTTCTCCTTCAAAAAATGAGAATTCTGATATGAACATGTAGCACACACTTCTTCAACAGTTGACAGATATACTTGACAAGAGAACTCAGAATGAGATTCATTGTGCACCCTACATCAATAGGGTAATAATTAGTCAAGAACATGAACTTTGGTGCCTAAATTCTCCTTGTCATAAGTGAGCTTTCCCACAAAGCTCTGAAAGTTATCATCCAGCATCACAGCAACATGTCCACACTCCCTATGACTTATCATTAGGAGTTCATGGCAAACTAAGGGAAATGCTTTCACATAAGCCTCCTTCATTAGTTAATTTTTTTTGTGATTTTCACTCCCAGTTTTAGCTTACTCATCTCATTCTTTTCGCACATGCCTGTACTAGCAAGCATAGTGTCACCAGTAGATGAGTCTCCTTTAGGAAAAGGTTCATTAGCTTCATTCTGAGAAGTGAGGAGATACTCATCAACTCTATCATGCTCCTCAATTTCATGTTGAATGCATTCATCTTTGGAGGTCTTGAATGTTACAATTTGGCTACATTCAGGGGAAAAAATTGTTCAATGGTGACTATGTCTGATAAGCCACCTAAACATCACATGGCTAGCAAGTTTTGGTTTAGAAGTTAAACAATTTGGGGATATCCACTTCAAAATCTGAAGCAATATTATCTGAATCATGCATGGGAGCAACAAGGCTGTCATGAACAGGGAAAATGGGATGGACATCAGAATCTTTTGCAGATTTGTCAGTATATTCATCAACATCAACACCATCCCTATTTTTTCCTTTGTCTTGTTGTGGCTGATAAGAGCTCTCTTCATGTGAAGAATCATCATCCTGACGCAAGTATACTGCCGTATTTTGACTGAAGCTCAGTTGTACAGCTGCGTAGGGACCATTATAAGATAGATTGTTAGCATATCAGACTGAATTTTGGCAACTTTGAGCCAAATTTTGAGCTGTTAATAGAAAGGTCTGGTCTGGTATACTCGCTGATTGCTGCATAGAAGCAAGGAACTTTGGTTCACTTGGTGACAGATAATATGTTGTTGGGATTGTAGCATGAGATTCTCTAGGAGGAAAGCCCACTTGACTGCATAGTTAAAGGCAGTGAAATCATGGAATCATCTGAGTGCAGTCCCATAGAATGGCCCTAATGACTGAAAATATAGCTCGAGGATCTCATCATGAGAGGCATGCATACAACAAGCATATTTTCGAAGGTTATAATGAATACTTTAGGGAAACCTTCAATCGATTCACCATGCCTTTTTTATAAACTTCTTAGTTGTTGCAAGGGATCATAGTTGAAACAAGAAGGGGAACAAGCCACTCAAGATGGCTTGAAGGAGACTCCTGAAAGCCTCTAGGATCATAAGCTGGGTAGTTGTAGAAACCAAGCATAGCCATTGAGATTTTTCCTTTGAGGTCCACATGTGACCAAGAACCAACAATTTACCTGCAATTTTGTAAATGCATCTAAAAAGGCCCTCCTAGTGCTAGAATTGTTGGGTTGCAAAATGGCATGGGCCCAACACTTAGGAATCAAAGGTATGATTCCTCTCTTGAAAGGAGAGTGATGATCTCCCCAAGGTCTCTAGTTTGTTGGTTGTCAACTTTGCAGGTTGACTCAAGGGGGCTGAAATGTTGTGCCAACAAGGATGTTGTAAGTGTAGGTAGATGTAGAATTCATGAAACTCAATGTGAGGGATACCCTAATCTGAACACTTCATAAAGAAAAGGAAAAAAATCAAGGGTAAAGAGGAAGGAAGAGGGAAGAGAAAAGGGAAAGAGAGAAAAAGGGGAAAGAGAGAGGGAAGAAGCCTATCATTTGTAAGGGCAAACATTGTCATATGGGAGTATTCCGTGCAAACATAATAGTTGCATCTTATGCCACTGCCAGCTTTAACACAACATATGACATAACCTGTGCAAGATTCTAAGGGAAAACATAAATTTCATGATAATACTCGGTAAAAAGCACAACAAAGGAGACTATCACAATATTGCATACGTAGATAATAACCCATTGCATTCATAAACAATGTTCATTTAGTTCAAAGGGAGTATTTTTACAAAGAATTCCTATCCAAATATGATCTCTACACTTACAAACAATGACAGCCTAAGCTACAAATTCTGCCCCACCGTATACATGAGTAGAGGAAGATTTTGCCTTGTCTATCTTAGCCCTTGTTCTGTTGTCTCCTCTTGAATCAATTTTACTTAGTCTTTCTACTCTTACCAAGTAGAGAGCTACTCTCATTAATTACATTGTTCTTTTCAATGGACCCAAAAAATAATAACTTAAAATTATGGGTCACTTCATTTTCTTATGGTCATAGACAAGGCCCACATGGATCTTTGCTCATTTTGTACTTTGAAATCTATAGGATCAACCTTGGAGCTTCAAGATCTATCCCTTGAGCCATTGCTTCCATTAAATTCTTTGCCTACCATTTGTGCATTTGCATTTTCAAGGGAAGTGTGTTTCTAGATCCTGCATACATGGCAAGCAAGTAATCAAACCCATGAAATCATCAATTAAATTCATGATTAAATGCATCTTGGGAGCATAATATGGGCTGAGGTTGCACATAGGAATGGGTCAAATAGGGGCCTAGAGTGGTGAATGTACCTTTTGTAGTGCCCTAGACAAGCATGGGAACGTAATTGCCTTGTTGGGTAGGTCATTAAATTTACTTGCATGAGATCAAGTTTCCATTTCATCCATGTAGCACGTGGGTGTTGGTTGAGACTTGAGAGAGATGTGATTGGGCAATACGCGACAACATATCATTAGTACACATGGCATTGGCAAGTGGTCAAAGGGAGTAGGTGTTGTAATAAAAGGTCACCACACGGCAAATTTTGATTGGACAATGTACTTGGATGAGGGCTTCATTTGTAGTCCCAACACATAGCAATAGAAGAGGATCAATTTTCCACAAGTGGGAGGATTAGCTAAGGCCCAATAGGATGGTGCCACATGGGAAAGGCAAGAGTGTGGGACTCATAATGTTGGGAGTATGCAGGAAAGAAGGTAGGTAGGTAGGAGGAAACTCAAGGGTCTAAAATTGGGCTTCAAAGATCAAGGAAATGAATACCTAATATTGGAAGAAAACATTTGAGTTTGTAGGGGATTGGGGATATGCAATGCTACAAGGTAATGGGAAAGAAAGCTAAAGGCACATAGGGCTTTGTGGTTCAAAGTGACAAGGTACTGAATACCAAAGAAGATAGCAGAGAAAATTCTTGAGATTCATGTGTCAAGGATCAGGCATATTGAATCCTCGATACAAGAAGGCGACAAGGGAGGACAAACTTTGAAAGTCCACAATGCAAGATCATAGGAAGGGCAAGTCGAGAGAGGAAATTTTGAAGTCCCGGGACTAGGTCTCAAGGTTTGAGAATCCACACTACCATCTACCTTAAGGTAAGGCAATAACAAAAAGTTTAAAAATCACTAAACAACAAATATTAAGACTCGTGACAATCCGATGCTAAGTATCAAGGCAATGGAAAGTCCAAAGGATCAAAAGAAAGGGGTAGAAAGCGTTGAGGATTAGGGATAAGGAGAATCATTTATGTGCTAAACAATTAGATGCGTTCCTGAAAGCTTGGGCCTGTAGGCAAAAAGGAAAAGTGGGGAACAAAAGTTTGGGATAGGGTATTGAGTAAAGGAAAGCCTGAAAACTTGAAAGGCATGAAAGACTTAGAAGAAAACAAGGAAAGGGGGCAAGTGAAAACCTCATAACTGAGCACTTGGGCACAAAGAAAACCCAAAAACCTGAAAGGCAGAAAAAATCTTAAAGAAAGCCAGCAAGTGGGGGTTTCAAGGGTTTGAGGGAAACCATGCCAATAGAGAAAAGTCCAGAAACCTAAAATAGGCCAACATTTGACATAAATAGCCTCATAATAAAAATTTTGGGAACTTTTGCAAATTAGGCATATGATTTAAGGCATGAGGAGAGTCAAAGCACACCACCAAGCACAAGTTTGACCAAGGGGCACATTGAAGAAAATTTTGGATTGGATATCAACGATGGGCACCTTGTGGAACCAAGGTTATGAAGAGAGCGAATGATAGGCCAAAAAGAGGGGTTTATGAAATTAGGGAGGGTGATGCAAACAGGCATCAACATGAAGCAACACAAATCTACATAAGACCAGATCTTTTATTAAATTAGTTGTTACTGGAATCTGTGTGCCTATTCTTAATGCTGTTATTACAAAAAACTCTCTGATAGGAGCAGCAGAAATTTGAAATCAGAATTCGAATCAATGATTCTAGGCAGAAATTTGATACCAAAAATTTAACTGCAGATATTTGATATCAGAAATTTCATATAAGAAATCTGGACAGTAAGAGATTTGGGTACCAAATACAGAATAAGTCCATTAAGGCTGGAGGGCAAAGATGAAACCTAGAATGAAATCAATGAACAAGAAGCAGAAATTTGGAAATGAGCAGAAAAATTTAGATATTGACCCGGCCTAATTGTTAAGCTCTGATACTAACTGTTATTATCTCCTTTTTCAAATGTTTATTTACAGAAGACAAACTTCTGTTTATAGGTTAAAAATATTGACATTTCTAATGTCCCAACTTCCATCTATCAACTTCCAACTGTCAAAATAAATTTTAGTTTATTTCTATGTACCTTGAATAATTCCACTTATCCAAATGCATATGGATTTGACTAATTGATAACTATAGATCACTTATTAACTTTAATAGTTGTCTTCATTACTTACACACAAGAACTGCATAAATGTATACACACAAGCACAACCTCATGCAAATTCAAATGTATATACTCTTGGAGAGGAGAAACATAATATTTTTTTATAAATATTCTTGTTGAAAAGTAAAACTAAAGTGTTGGAATTTATCTACTTTTTGTTTTTGCAGACTTTTGTGCGGATATTTCGTTTACGACATTATTCTGGAAGTGTTTCATTTATTCCTGCTCCTGGTTATGAAGAGTATGGAGAACCAATATGCGTAGATAATGAAAATGAGAGTATTCTACCGGATACAGGGATCAATGGAACTGAGGAAATGAAACCAAAAACATCAAATTGCTTAGGAACATTGGCTAGTTCAGAGAACTATAAATGGAAGTCAATAAATGGGCAGTTTATCATTGTCTGGTTACACAATGTGCCTTGGGGAAGCCAAGATATCATGCCTGCACCTCAGGCAGAGGTAAGTTCTTACATCAGGAATTAAGGATAATATAACCATTCTATTCTTGTCGTGAAACATAACAAAGTAATCAAATGAAGTTAAAAAACAAAGCAGACGGGAATGCAATTACTGTATCTTTTATTAGCTTGAAATACTTTGTTCTTGGATATAAAATGCTATACAAAAGCTTTTGGTTTAATTCATTTTTATTTCATTTTCCCCATTGTCTGCAATTTAAAACAAAGAGATGCTAGTATTTACAATTTATTACCTTTTTATATATGGGACAATTTACATAGTGACCAAAACAGATCGTAAAGCTTTTAGCATGAATATTCACTAAATGTATTTCTAATGGTGCTTGATCTTTAAGGAAATTGGCATTCATTTTAAATAGGAAGAAAGATGAACATAATTATTAACAATAGTATCAACTATCAAGAATGCAAGGTATTCTTTTTTATTGTAAATGTCATACTTATACACCCTTCAATATAGTTGTACAACCACTAGCTGAGCATATCTATATAATTTAACTTCACCTTACTAATTGTAACTAAATATTAGACAGATATGAAAAAGAAGTTTTTTTAGTTTGAGTAGACATTATTCTCTAACGCTCCCCTTTAAGCAATAACCATTAAGAAGGCCTCACAAAAATAAAACTATTTTGAACTGGAGAAATAAAGAATTCTTTATAGCATCTACAAATTGCATGTATGTTGTGTTCATCTTTTAGTGACTTTTATGTCTTCTTTCCTCTTCTAGAAGTGTCAGCAAGGTTACTTTCTACCTCCTAAAATTTGAATTTTCAAGGACATGGAACTTTAAAATCTAACAGCTAAACGTCATTCACACAATGATAACATGTAAAATAAATTTAGTTTCCATATCTCTACTTGCATTGGCTCTGATTTTTGTTGCCTTTAGTTTTTCCTAGAACTGAAAGAGCCTTTTCTAATCCAAAAATGGCATCTTTTCCCTTTAAGCTATGTTACCAGATCCTTCTGACACCATTTATACCCAAAATGGTATAAATTTGATCTTGATTGTAGGCTGGTATCTCCTTGGCAACAAATTGGATTAGGATCTCAGGACTCTTCCTGAAAACATACCGATAGTATTTCTGGGACAA
>VDFB02112750.1:0-20588 GCA_007258455.2 Sequoia sempervirens
TGTTTTTAAGCATCTACAACCAACCGCCTTGTTTGAGGGTTTATGACAGCAAAAAGAAAGAAAAACGCCTCTCTTTAGTGGCTGCTTTCACATTCAAAAGGGGCGCCCTTGCTACTGGAAGACTTCTAATCCATTATTTGGTGGGAGAAGTTCGTAAGTTAGTTTGTATGAGCATTTTACTAGGGGCGAGTACTGTAGCACGTCACTATTCACAGTGATGTTTGGCTGTAAGTTAAATTAATTCACATGATGTATTTTGTTCAAACTCGATGCAAGTCATCTATTCCATGTAAGCTCTTATATCATGAAGAATGCTTCTTGACTACCATTTGAGTCTTGTTCGAATTTTCATAAGTAGTTTGGCTTATTTTGAGTTTCTATTACATGCATATGCTTGTTAAATTCATGTGTATCATTGGCATCAAACATCAAAACACGAAAAACACAAAAAGAAACAAACACCAAACACAAATTAGACCTACAAGCACCGTGAAATCATCGCAGTCGAGTGACGCTTCATCACAGTGGTATCAGAGCGGTTTCCTGCCAACCTATTGGGTAGGTTTCAGCTGCAGATCAGAAGTTACAGTTGAATAGCATGGCTATTCCCAGGGAGCAGTTAAATACCATGTAGGGAGAATTGGAGAAGCTTATACAAAATCATAAAAAGATGGTTGAGTTGCTCTCACACCCTGCAACCATAGACAAAATTGCAAGGTATGTGACATCCATCTACAGGTCCACATCACAAAACAAAAAGAAGAAATTGTGTTTCTATTGCAAAGGGTCTTACGATGAAAACCATGATTGCCTTTTGAGACCTAAGGGCAAGGCGAATAGAATAATGTGGGCACCGTATGAGGATTTAGAATCCAAAACTTCCCACCAGCTAAAAATTTATGAAGAATCTGAGTCAGAACATGAGGTCTCTACAAGTGAGGTATCTAGAAGCCTTTACAATGAATTCTTAGCAGTTAACGACCAGCATACAACTAATCCCTTGGAGAGCAAAAATCGGACCTTAGAAGATCCACTTGTTGATGATGAAGTTGAAATTTCTAAGGCAGTTGTAGGGGAAAAGCACTTGAGTCCTTTTGAAGATGAAGAAAAGTTAGAACACGAGGGTGATGGGCCTAAACAACATGCTGAAAGTAACTTCCATATTTTTGATAATCCACCTTTTGAGACAGCAGTTGATATGTCCTATGTTAACCCACTTTATGAGGTAGAGTTGCAAGATGATCATGTTGTGGGACATGCGCAGAAAGAAAGGGCCCCATATGAAATCGATGAGGGTTTTGAGCTCCCTAAAATTTTTGTATCAACAAGTGTTGACGAGACTTTTCATCATTTTGATGATCCCAATTTAGTTTATGTGCAAGGATTGTCAGTTCATGAATCACATAGATTTGATTTACAAGATCAAAGGAACGAGCTAACTTATGATTCCAATGTTGTTAGTGATGAGCCAATGACAGAGGTTGAAGCATTTTACCGCGACTGCATAGTGAGGAGTACTCATCACTTCTCCTTTAGTCCACACCTGGAGGATTTGTTGACGCATCAATGTGGACCGGCTCAGAGTGTGTATCATCCATTTTGGGATGGAGAGTTACCATCTTCAGTAGATGGAACTTGTGGCTGCAAGTACCCAACTCAGTTGTCGGAGGTTAATTGCTTGTAGGATCGGTATTTAGTTTTGCATCATGCTGATGTGTATCCAACAATGTTTGCTGCTTCTTTGCCTCAGACGCTACTGGTGGGCATAGGGTTACAGAGGGATTATAATGACAGTAGGCAGGATGGCACAGGTGGATATCACATCCATAAGAGTTTAGCGGAGGTTATGGAGAGATGTTACATAGCAAATGCTTCCAAATATTCTTACTTCCTCATGATGGATGGATGTGAAATCTGTTTCTTTTGGGATCCAGGTGGAGACAGAGTTAACACCGCCATTTGGATGGGTTGAGTGTATTGCTTCACCACTTAGGGTATGGTGGAGTTAGGATCAGTGTTGAGAGAATCTTGAATAATGCCCAACAAAAACTCATGCTTTCACAACGAGGATTAGCTCGTAGCTGGCAGCAGTATGAAGATTACATTTCAAGACGAACCTTATCACGAAGCAAAAATGAGAGACTTGGTGTAGTACCCAAAAGTCTCTATGATGTGTTTGGGCTAAAAGGTGATAAGTCAGCAGAGAACTACCTACAGTCTACCGATGGGCATGAGGTTGAAAATAAAGTTGTTGTCGATGCGGAAATATTACAACATGAAAATAGTACGGTGGAATTCCAGAATGAAATTCACAGCGCTCACGAAGTTGTTATCAGCACTGATAACAGCTCTGATTTCCATGACAGCAACGATGAAACTTTGCATCAGCATGAGAGGATAGTGATTTCACAGGGGGATGATGTTTCTACAAAGCTGTCACATGTTGGTACTCAAGATTTGGGTACTAATTATACAATTTATGATGACGATTCATGCTAGAGTGAGTCTGATTTTTCATATCAGACCGTAGGAAACCAATCAAAAAAATTATTTAAGGGCAATGAATCCCAGGATCGTGAGTTAGGGGGATATGCAATTGCTTTGGAAGAAGAAGTGTGCGAAGCTACTGCCAAAACAGCAGCCTCTACAAAATGTGTTGAGCCATCCTATGAGGTACATAGCAGCAGTACCCTTGTTGATATTGTGGGTGACACTGATAGCACACACAATGCTACTACTCATGACGAGAGTGATAAGGATTCAGCCTCTTACTATAGTGCGGACATGGGTGGAAATGATGAGTCACAGGGGTATCATCATTTGGGTGGGCAACTTAAGGTCAATGATAACATGATTGCTACAACATTAGAGCATTTTGATGTTGCTCGACAGATGTTAGCTACGTATGGTTGGGGTACTCCTATGTCAGATGAGCACGGTGATAGTAGCCTTTCCCTTGCAGAATTCTATGCCCTACGAGAAGCCATTAGGATAATGAAACAAAATTACTTACAGTTACTAGCTGATAGGGATTATCTTCTCGAGTGGGGGTGCACTTGCTACGATGCACTAAAGGGGAAAGAGGAGGAGGTTGACGAGCTCACTCATGAGCTCGAGGTGACTATGGATTCATTGGAGAGTGCTCAGTTGGCCCTTCAGGAGTCACACTCACGGTTGGAGGAGCTTACCGTGATCTCGAGTTTGGCACAGTCTTCACCAGCTTCTGATATAGTTCAGGTTTCCATGGCAGCAGTTGATGAAGAACATATGTCCACGGATTGTGGTTGTGAGCAGGTCGAGGATGTGGATACTACATCCATCACAGTTTCAGCTGCAGTTGATACAGATGGGATGAGAGCCTTGGTTGAGAGTTGCAGAGAACCATGTGTTGCATCTAGTTCCCCTGAGTTTAGTCCCATGACAGGCGTTGCAGAAAAAATTATCGATAGCTCTTGTGACATGGTAGTTGACTCACCAGAGAGTTATGTGTCAACTCATGACACTACTCCATCCACTTCACACGAGATATGCAGAGCAACATCTAGTTGGGAGATTGGTACTTATGTCGATTTGTTTCCCTCTCCTGGGAGCAAATCCGTCATTTCATCCCACACAGTTGATTATGATTGGCAACTTGATGAGCCAATTCAATAGTACAATTCAGTGTATTGTTCCAAGGACTCAGAGACGGATGATCCAGATCAGCATGGAGGGATTGCGCAGTTCGTTAATAATCCCTTATTTGAGTTTGATGGTGGGTTGATCTATGATAATCCACTCTTCGAGTTGGAAGCCGATCACACTCCTGATACTAGTTTAGGGTTGAGCGATAATCACAGTGTTTGGGATCGTCCTAGTGCATCGGGACTCCAAACAGGGCTCATGGAGGAGTTTAATAGTGTGTACACGGTGAGGAATGCTTACAGTTTTGCCTTTGATCCACCTGTACATGATTGGTACTCGATGCACAATTCTTGGGCACAAGGTGATTCTCTTAGTCGCGATCGAGAGTAACTCGTGCGTAATCGATTTTTCCATCACTTTCAAAAGATGGGACTAGGGGCTGCAAGGACCCGACTCTATTGTTTGCGAAGTTTTGTAGGAAAAGTCGATTATCCATCATTACTTCTCCATTTTACTTGAGTATGATAATTTCCCTCAGATTTTTCTTGAGTATGCACTTAACTAGCCTATGACAAAGACAAAGCAAAATATCGAAGTTTCAATCTCACTAGCATGATAGTATGCAAATTCTAGATTTTCTAAGATTTTCTAGATGATCCCAAATGATAAATGACGATGGTATTTATAGAGAGATGGATGGGAAATGGATGGATGAGATTAGAAATTTTTTAGTTCAATCAATGGTTGTAATTAATCGAGACAAGAAGAGATAAGATCAAAAAGTGAAGGAGAAAGAGGAAACTGAATGATTTTATGACTAAATCACATAGTTCGAAGAGGGGAATTGCATTTTGAAATAATGGAAACATTGTCTCATTTCAAGAGAAAAAGGCGAGTTCACTTTTTTATTAAATAGAAATTTAATTCAAAAAGGTGAGTGAAAAGGCAAGTCATTTAATTAAATAAAAAATTATTTAATTTGTGTCAAAAGAGGCTAAAATGAATAATTAAATAATTGTCATAATTATTTAATTATAGTAGAAAATGATAATTAAATAAATATAAATTTATTTAATTATAGAGGTCAAAGATATTAGTGATGTGATTAAATAAATAATAATTTATTTAATTAATCAAAATAAAAGATAGAAGGATAAAGTGAATTAATTAAATAATTGAGATTATTTAATTAATAGAAGACTTTGCAACATTAGATAATAATTAAATAATTAATATTATTTAATTATCAAGGATGATGAAGGGGATTTAATTAATTCATAGGCCTGATGATAATTTTTTTAGGTGTCTACAACAATTAATGGAATCAAAGGATAGATGAAGAAATAACAGTCTCAGTGGTTGTGAAGAAAGTTTTGAGAACTCTCCCTCACCAATTTGATTCAAAGGTGTTTGCCATTGAAGAAGCTAAAGATCTGACTAAATTACCATGAAAGAACTGTTTGGATCTCTCATTACCTATGAGATGAGAAATAAAGTTCAAGGTACACACCAAAGAGAAGTTGCTTTCAAATCTATGAAGAAAGAAGAAACATCTGGTTCACATAGTGAATCTAAGGAAGA
Organism: Sequoia sempervirens; assembly: GCA_007258455.2. Taxonomy (NCBI): domain Eukaryota; kingdom Viridiplantae; phylum Streptophyta; class Pinopsida; order Cupressales; family Cupressaceae; genus Sequoia; species Sequoia sempervirens. Next base: position 5,206 of record VDFB02112750.1, read on the forward strand.
AGAAGCAAACTTTGTGAGAAAGCTAAAGAAGGGATTAGGCAAGTATAAAGGTAAACTACCTTAAATAAGTGTTTTCAATGTGGAAGAATTGGTCATTATGATTCTAAATGTCCTTTTGGAGAAAATGAAATTATCAAAGGTTTCAAGAGAAACAATTTAAAGAGGAACATTCTTTCTAAATAATACTACAACTCCTCAAAAGAAGTAGATTACTGCTTATCAGACGATGAAGGAGAAGAATCCCTATTCACATGGCCATGGTGATATTTAATGACTCAAACAAGATAGTGGATGAAGAAGAAGGTGAACTTGATTATGAAGGTGAACTTATTTCTTCTCTTGAAGACTTGAAATGTGCAAGAAAAGAGAACAAAGAACAAAAATCCCTGACTGAAGCCAAGACAAATGAATGCACAAAGCTTGATAAAGAAATCCTTTTACTCAAAAAAGAATTAGAGAAAGAAAAGTCTAGAAATCTAGAAGAAGCAAATCTCATTGGACCTCAAGGAAGACCATTCCAAGAAAGAAGTCTCTCCAAAAACAGGTTCAATCATGCACTTTTTGGTTATTGTTTCATCTGCAATAAGTATGGTCATAAGGCTATAGAATGCATGTCTAAAATGAATAGAAGAAATTTCACAAGTAGAAATTCTCTTCCTACACTAGTGGATGCCAATGTGATATGTCAAAATCTGCAACAATGTTGGACATATAAAAAAATATTATAGAAGTGATTTAGAAAAATTAGAAATTTAAAAGGTAGATGTTATTCAGAAAGTCAAGAGAGATGACACAAACAATGAGGTTGAAAACTCAATGGTTGTCTAAACAACATTGCATGCTCAAGGGTAAAGAAATATCTGGGTAATAGACAGTGGATATTCAAGTCACATGATAGGTGACAAAAGAAAATTCATTAATATGGTTAAGTGGAATGGTGGATCGGTTAAGTTTGGAGATAATTCATCTACAAAAATTTATGGAAAGGGTACCATAAGTATTGATGGAAAATCTTGGACCAGAGATATTCTCTATTTTGAAGGTCTCAAGCACAGTCTTCTTAGTGTAATTTAGATGTGCAACAAAGGATAAAATCTCATATTTCATGATCAAGGGTGTGAAATTAAAAGAGAAAACTCTAACAAATTGGTAGCATAAGGATCTAGGATATAAAATAACTTGTAAAACCTAAAGGGTGTTAATGAAAGAATACACCTTCTACAAAAAACTAATGAATATTGTTTTTGGCACAAGAAGATGGGACACATTAACTTTGATAACCTTGTGAAGATCAATTTAATGCAAGCATTAATAGATATGCCAAAGATTACCAAACTTGCAAGCACTTTGTGTAAAGAGTGGCAAATTGGGAAGCATACAAGGATAAGATTCAAGACCAAAGAGTATTCTTCTACAAGACCACTGGAACTAATTCATACTAATTTGTGTGAACCTACTAGGAAAAAGAGTCTCCAAGGTGAAAGGTATTTCATGTTACTAATTGATGATTTCTATAGGATGACATGGGTTACATTCTTAAAAGAAAAATTAGAAGCTTTTAGTAGGTTTAAGATTTTAAAGTCAATGGTTGAAAATGAAATGAATCCTAGAATCAAGTGCTTAAGGTATGATAGAGGTGGTAAATTCACATCAAATAAATTTGAGGAATTTTGTGAAGAACACGGAATAAAGAGGCATATATTTGCTATTATAACTCCTTAGCAAAATGGAGTAGTGGAAAGGAAGAATAGAATTGTTCAGGAGATGGCTAAGACAATGTTGAATTAAGCCAAGTTACCTAATGTATATTGGAAAGAAGCAATCCATACTACTATCTATATTCTTAACAAGGGTGAACTAAGAGTGGAAAACACCAAGAACCCTTATGAGCTATGGTATAGAAGATCGGAAACTGTCAAGTATTTCAAATTTTTTGGAAGCATATGTTATATCAAAAAAGATGAAGAAGGTTTGGGGAAATTTTGACTCAATATCTAATGAAGGAATCTTTCTTGGGTACTCAACTAGGAGCAAACCTTACAAGCGCTATAATAAAATGTTGAGGAAGAAAGTTGAGAGTGAAAATGTTAGGTTTGATGAAGAGTCATAGCAAATCACATATGAGCTCAAGAATATTGTTGGATAGATGAACCTGCCTACTCAAAAGGAGGAGAAGAAGAAATTTAAGAAAATAAAGAAGCACAAGAGAAAATCACCAACACTCCTACCAAGTATGTTCAAAAGAATCACTTACAAGATTAGATGATTGGAGATAAGAATGTGAAAGTGTAAACTAGAAGGAGATTTGCAAGAACAAATGAATAGGTAAATTTTTATTTACTGTCAAGAATAGAACCCAAGAATTTAGTTGATGCTAGCAAGGATGAAGGATGGATTCAAGAAACAAAAGAAGAACTAAATCAGATAGACTTTGGAATTGGAGCCAAGGCCTACAAACAAAAATGTGATAGGAATAAAATGGGTGTTCAAAAATAAATTAAATAAAAATGGAGAAGTAGTGAGAAACAAAGCAAGGATCGTGTGCAAAGGCTACTCACAGGTGGAAGGAATTGAATTTGAGGAAACATTTTCTCTGGTGGCAAGAATGGAGGCAATCAAAATGTTCCTTGTATTTGCAGCTCACAAGGACTTCAAGGTATATCAAATGGATGTAAAATTTGCCTCCTTGAATGCTGACTTAGAAGTTTACATAGAGCAACTTGATGGATTCCAACTATTAGAGGATCCAAACATGGTATGCAAACTTAAGAAGTCATTGTATGGTCTCAAACAAGCCCCTAAGGCTTGGCATGCAAGGTTGGACAAGTACTTACTCCAATAGGGCTTCAAGAAAGGTACCCTAAATAGCAATCTTTACATCAAAACTGAGGATGAAATAATTCTAATAGTTATATATGTTGATGATATAATTTTTGGTGGGAATGATGAAATATGTAAGAATTTTTCCGAAGATACATAGAAGGAATTTGAAATTTCTATGATAGGCGAGTTATCATTCTTTCTTGGACTCCAAAGTGCACAATCGGATGATGGTATTTTTATCTCTCAAGTAAAGTATGTCAAGGAGATGTTGAAGAAGTTTGGTATGGAAGATTGCAAACTAGTGAGCACTCCTATGGTAATAGGCTGTCATTTGAGCAAAGATGATGAGTCACCTTAGGTTGATTAGAATTTGTATAGGTCTATGACTAGTGGCCTACTATACTTAGCAACATTTAAGCCCGACGTTATGCAAGATGTTTGCTTAGTTACAAGGTTTCAAGTTGATCCATGAGACACTCATGTGAAGGTTGTCAAGAGGATTTTTAGATATTTCAAGAACACTCCAAATTATGGATTATAGTATAAAAAGGTAATGATTTTTTCCTGAGTGCATATATTGATGTTGATTGGGATGGCAATGTTGATGATAGAAGAAGCACGTTAAGTGATTTATGTTTGGAAGACATATTGCTCTCATGGTTTAGTAAGAATCAAGATTCAATGTCCTTATCAGCAACAAAAGCAAAGTATATATAGTTGCAACATCCTGCTACACTCAAGTGTTGTAGATGAAGCAAACATTGAAGAACATCAAGGTAATAAATGATGAGCCCATTCCTATTTTGTGTAAAAACACAAGTTCCATCAATATTTTAAAGAATCCAGTGATGCATTCTAGAACCAAGAACATATCTATCAAGTATCACTTTCTAAGAGAGAAGGTTGCAAATCAAGAGGTAAAATTGGAATATTTAACTACAAAGGATCGAGTTGTAGACATATTTACAAATGAATTTTCTAAGGACACATTTGAATATCTTAGAAAAAAGTTAGGGGTTGTTGCCTCTCCTTCTAACTAAATGCATAGATGGTGCATCTGTCTCTAGGGGGAGCAATTCAAGACATATCTTTATCTCTAGATTGATGAGGGCTACCTCTTAGGAGGAGCAGGTAGAAGGATGATAAGGTTTACATAGACAAGGGGAGCCTATATGTTGTTGTAGGTACAATTGAAGACCAACATATTTGGTCAAGTGTTGCCATCAATGCCAAAGGGGGAGATTGTTGCAAGTGTTGTCATTGTATAGGTTTTTGCATCAATATTTTAGATCCCACAACATGATCTATCATCAATTTTTCCTTGACCTAATGATGAATCATTAATTATGATCCAAAATTTTGAATTTATAACATGTAAATAGGCTAAATCTATATTAAACTCTCTAAAATTGAATCAAACATAACATTATATAAAGTTAAAGAGAGTTTAAACAAAACAAAATGTATGATAGATATTACCAATGCAAAACCTTCTTTGTTGTGATTGGTTTCTCAAGATGTGGAGAATGTGGTTGCTCAAGAATTTGAGCAAGATTTTTGTAGCATGTATTTGTCAAGATCTAAAGTTTATATATTTTCTTATGAAAGAATTGTCTAAATTTATAGATGCTTGGTTGAGAATATGAATGGTGAGTATTTGATATTTTGAACGAATAGTGGATATTGATTGAGAGAAGTGGAGAATCTTCACTAACTAAGAATAGTCAAGAGAAGTTTTGGTGGCTCCTTAGTGGGTTCTAAAATAGATGAGGATAATTAATAATATTTATTTTAATTAATTAATTTTGTACGAGTTAAAAATGGGAGGGAATCATGGAGGAGTTATTATGGAGTGAGTGGCTAGTTTTTATTATTATTTGTGGAGAATAAGTGAAAATGGATTAAATTATTTATTTTAGAATAAATGGATAAGTATTAACCTAATTAACTAATAATATGAATTATTTAATTAATTAGTGGTGGCAAATGAAAAGGGAAATTAACATGAAATGAGAAAATATTGACATGGTATTAAGGATGTGATGTTAAAAGGTGGTGAGAATTAAGTGTCTACAAAAACTTCAATGCATTTATCTCTATAAGTATTCTCTCTTATATTTATGGATTGTGGAAGTATTATGTCTATTATTCAATGCTCTAGCCACTTGAATGTAGTGGATTAGGGTTAGATTAGGTTTTATGGTTTAGGGTTATGTTTAGAGTTACAATTATGGTTAAGACTGGAAATGGGATTAAGATTAGGGTTTTTGGTTATAGTAAGGGATGTAGTTAGGTTTAGGGTTAGGATTATAGTTTATCATTAGGGTTAGGAAAAGCTTAGGGTTATGATTATGGTTAATAATTCAGTGTTTAAAGTTAGGTTTATAGTTATGGATAGTCTTACGATCATGGTTAGGGTTAGAGATAGGTGTAGGAATAGGATAATGGTTTAGAATTTATTGTTAGAATTAAAGTTAGGATTAGGATTAGAGTGATAATTAGGGTGTGAGTTAGGATTAAGGTTAGATCGTGCAAAGAACTAATTAACAATACCAAAACACTATAATTAACAAAATTTAATTTATTTTTATTCACATTAGTAAAACTTACATTTATTTATATTTATTTTTATATTTATCATATTGATTATATTCTTACTCAATAAGACTTAATCAAAATATATGAGCGACTCCCTTGTAACCACCAATCTAATTAATGAGCTAAAAATATTTGATTATATTCATAATAAAATAATAAGGCTGATAAAATAAAAAGCATGGGAAATTCAAAATTAGAATCTGTTAGAAAGAAAATGTAAGGAGCACAAATGGGGTTGACTTATAAAAAATCCCATATGCAGGTGTAGCTATATTTATGATTTTTGAGTTCATTGAAGATAAAAAGATATGTAAAATTTGTCTCAAATATTTTTATAAAAGATATATTAAATAAAATTTAATATAATTTTTTAATTGTTGGATAAACAATATTAATATTTTGTTTAATAAAATTTATTTATTGTTATTTGTTAAGGTATGATACTATTGTCATGAAAATTATTTAATTGATTATTCATTTTTACTTATCAAACAATCATATATTATTATTATAATTATCTAAAATAAATATTTATGTTCTTTAAAGAAAATTAAAAAGTTAGTAAATAAAAGAATTCAAAAATTCAATTATTGGCATTCTTATTGACTAAAAAAATTAACCTCTTAATACACATTTCATATCAGTCATACGAAAAAATAATATACAAACTTACATAACATAAATTTCAAATAAGAAAGAAACACCACATATTACATAAGACATAATAGAATCAATAGATTGAAAGATAATAACAAAATAATAATAATAAATGAATATCATTCATTTTTATTTATACTACTACAAATAATATAAACAATGTCTAGTGGGCTAGTATTTGTCTTTATAATATTGTAATTAATACTTTCTAGATTTGAAAAAAATAAATGTAAGTTTTATTAATGTGAATAAAAATAAATTGTAAGCTTTGTTAATTATAGTGTTTTAGTATTGTTAATTAGTTCTTTGCATGACCTAACTCTAACTCTAACTCACACCCTAACTCTATTTCTATCCCTATCCCTAACCCTAACCCTAACCCTAACAATAAATTCTAAACAATTATCTGAAGCCCAGGCCTATCTCTAACCGTAACCATGGTCGTAACACTATCCATAACTATAAACCTAACTTTATACCCTGAATTATTAACCATAATCATAACCCTAAGCTTTTCCTAACCCTAACAATAAACTATAATCCTAACCATAACCCTAACTATAACCAGAGATCCTAATCTTATTCCGATTTCTAGTCTTAACCATAATTGTAACTCTAAACTTAACCCTAAACTATAAACCTAATCTAACCCTAATCCCAACCCTAATTCTTATAACCCTAACTCTAACACACAAAAAAAGTTACATATAAAATTGTTATATATTAAAATGGTTATTTATTACAAGTTTTTTTTTAATTATATATATACTAGTTTAGTGGATATTAATATAAAAGTGTTATATATTAAAATGATTATTTATTACAAGTTTATTTTTAATTATATATATATATTAGTTGAGTGAATGTATGTATAAGATTAAAAAAATAAGCAACAATCTTATAGTCTATAATTAATTTTTTGTTTTAAATAATTGTAAAAATATCAATTATCTTTCTATTGGTTCAAATTTATAATAGTCAATGCATTTAATTCCTTGAATCAAAATTCACCTCTATTAATGAATTACATGACATCACTATTTTATACATCATAATAGTCATTTTCTATTGTGAGGTGACATGGTTAATTAATATGAAAACGAATTTTGGCTATAATAAAATTACATTGTTGACTCTAAAATTATTGTCTCCTTGAAAAGATAATTCTAACGTCACTAAATCTATATATTAAGACATGCACAAATAAAAGTTAACATTCAGTTTTAGTATAAATTTGTCTTACATAGATTTCTATTACCCCTTCTACTACGCTAACTACATATGCACCTTTACATTTTGTTTTATGTCCCAAAAATAAAAGTGAATGACAATAACAATATCCTAAAAATATAATTAACTATAATTTACATAACAAATTAACACGATCTAACCACACTCACTACTTATTTTTTCTCTTGTAAACATTTCAACACAATTAAAATAATTTTCATCTTAAAAACATTTTATTTATAAATACTTACAAATTTTCTATTATTTACACTTATCAGAAAACTAACACACCCATTGAACCTTGACATCCCATTGCTAATATATTTCTTCATACCCATTTATATCATTTACATATATGTCCAAAGAATATCTATTCTAGTTTTTAAAAAATTAAACATTATTTTGCAGCACCTCATACCTAATACTCTTTTGCACTTTCACCAAGAATAACAGACAGTGTAGCAAAGTAATACCGTACAACATGTCATCTGTCAAATCTGATTTGGACAATTCTACAACTGGTTCAGATGAGCTCTGATAATTTTGGCCTAATTACTTTCACATGTTAGTTAGCCAGACTTATTTGCTCAAATGGGGGCTTTCGTTATCATATGGCGAGGTAGTAAGCGTTCAATGAATAGGGATGGACTGTTTGAAAAGTGTCTTGTAAATATCAAATCTGAAGAGGAGGGTTAAGTGGTTATTGTCCTACGGATCTTCGACAGAGAGATCTTGGAACATCATGTCCTCGTCATTATCTTAATCGTCTTATTTTGAAGATGGGAAATTCAATTATGAGGCTGAAACTCTGCTGTACGGTGTGGTGTCCATACTCCAAGGACTACAGTACCTAAATTTTGTTAGAGGAGAGGGGTCAGTTGTCGTGCGGATTAATTTTGTCAGCATGTAACAATTAATTTGAAACGTGGATTGACCTCTTATCTATTTATAATTAAAGTTTGGAGGTGTGACTCATTAGACAACTTGCCACATCAGCATAGCGATTGATTGGAATATCGTAGCACCTTCATTTTATTTTGAAATGTGGATTGGCCTCTTATCTATCTATAACTAGGGTTTGGAGGTGTGACTCATCATGCAACTTGCCACATCAGCACATCTATTGAAAAGTGTTGAAATTTTGACTTTTTAAATATTCAACCAAACCTTAATCATGGTACCCCTAGTAATTGAACAAAAAAATATCATTTGTTGCTTGTAGAATATCATATTTTTATTTAAAATAAAATTTATTTGCAGCCTATATGGACCAAATACCTATTGGTAACCATAAATCTTTGTTATCTCTATAGCTTTTATATTCAAAGAAATGGACCAATAGTTAACACAAAAAAACTATTTGTTATTATAAAAAATAACACATAATTATTTAAAGCACAACTTATATCAAACAAAAATGGACCAATAGTTGAACACTAATTTTTTTTGAAAATTCTTCACATTTAATAGGAACACCTTTTATATTTGTGATTGGACAAACTATTAATATGAAATACTCCAATGCTTGTACATTGCTACTCAAATAGTTGTACACATAAAGAACAATATGTTTTCACCAATACTTGTTTAAATGAGTATCTTATTTAATTGCATGAACATTTTATTTTATAAATGACAAACTTATAGGTAGTGGATAGTTGATATTTTTTTTGAAATAAAAAAATACTTATTTCACTTCTTTATGAATGTACTTATTTTTTTTTTAATATAACATGTGTTCAAGTATGGGTCCATTTTGATCAATATTTGATTATTTTTCTAACTACATGTGGACTATTTATTTACAATATATAGTATAAATATGTGGTAAGATTGAGTATTATATGCACAAGTGCTATAACAACTATTGGACCATGCACAACAACTGGCCCCTCTCCCCTAGGGAAGAGTTTACCTAAGTAGTTGGTATGTTGATTTAAAAGGGAGAGGATTTTATAGGGAAGAGTCTACCTAAGCAGTTGGTATGTTGATTTATAAGGGAGAGGATTAATGAGAGCGATAATTTTAATCACATTTATATAAATATTTAGGTTGATTAAATATAGATAATTAATTAGCAAATGATTAATTTAAATATAAGCATTGGGGTAAATAATTGCAATAAAAGTGAGTTAAATGATTGGATAAGTTTACTTAAGTCTAGGATCAATTTTGAAGATTTTAGTATTGATTTATAAATCGAAGTGTATTGATCATATGTCTTGTAAGTGCAATCTAACTTTTATTTTATTCAAGGGAGTGCTTTTGGGAACTATGAGCAGGATACAACCATTCAACAATGCACCCCAGCGGGAGTTTGAACCTGGTGGCAAGAACAACAATGCCATTGATAAACTATCACACCATGCCAATATTGGTGAGGTTGATCCTAACTTTTGTAAACTTGATATGATGCACATAACTAATTTGAATTAAACAAAATTGATTTCATTGAAAGTGCACCCAAAAGATTGCTTGTATTCACCTTCTCGATGGTTGAATCAATCAAAGGGATATTTGGATACACCTTTGAGTTTACCAACACAATAAATGAATGGGATTTCTTAGTTCAAGCCCTTTGCTGGACCAAATTAATAGTGATGAGAAAGATTGAAGACAACATTCACATACATGCAGGTGGATTATGTTATTGATGATGCAAATTTGTTTCCTTTGTTGCTCTTTAGTTGAAGTGTGCTCTAATATTTCTCCTTATCAATTCACCTTGCATGATTTTAAGTGCATAATGAATGTCTTTAATACAATGAAATAGCAACGTGTTGCATAAAATATGTTTTCAATTAGCTCATAATGGCTAGTAGGAAGGGGAGAGAACATTGTAATTTGAATTTGATCTGTTATATTTTGGGGTCCATTTGTGTGCTCTATAGGGCTATCTTAGGTCAATCCCATGTCATGTGTAAATGATCATAAGGGATAAAATGGTAATCTTAAGGTAGGGAACAAATGTATGTCAAATAGTGCAAGCATAAGTGAAATAGAGAAAAATAGGGATATGGTTGTGAGAAAAGTCTAACACAATAGTATGCTACTTATTGATATATTATTAAATTAAGACACCCCTCACCAAGATAGGGACATGACTAGATGGAAAATGGGATGAGTATTTTAATTGCACTATTACAAGTATTACAAGACTTTTTAAAAGTTATTAGTTGTGACTTTTACTAAACAACATGTACTTTAAATGATTATCCTTTTAGGCATTTACTAAAGGGGTTTAAATAATGAACCAATAAGAGGTGTGAATTCATTTTAGAGAGATTTGAGTGTATACACAATGTTATGTATAATAATTATTTGAACCTCTTTATGGACTTCTAATTTTTAAGTCATGTTTTTTACTGACTTTAAAGTTTTTAGTTGTGACTTTTACTAAATCAAGTGCACTTCTAGGAATAACTTGCATCAATAAACTAACAAATAATACAATCATTTATAACCACACTAAATGACACGACTTTATTAACATGATATTTACTATTTTTTTTTAAATTTTGAGCAACCCCAACAAAAATATGTCACCATCTTTGTTGTAAGAGTTTAAACAAGAATTGAGATTATTTAAATGGGCTCCTCTTCCCATCTAAAGCACAATATGCATGTTTACATTGGACTATCTTTGATGACTTGGACACTAAATCTTAAGTTTAAAAAATTAACTACTATGTCCTCTCCAAGCTATTTGAATTACTATAACACTCTCTTCAAACAATTGGACAAAAAAAGGGTCCTTTTTTTCCAACTTTGGGTTTACCTTTAAGTTTATTTGTGAAGAAAAAATCACCCTATGATAAATAACTAGACCAATTAATTAAGCAATCAATATCATAATTATCCCAGACATTAAAGTTGAGCCTATAACAATAATTCATTAATAAATAATTTAATGTAAAAATGATAAAGAGGGGATAAGACATTCATGTGTCCATATTTTGATCATCGACATGTGATTGTAGCTAATTACTAAGACCTCAATCATAAAATATGATATCAAATCCCATTTTTTTTGTTGTAGTTGATGTATAAATTATTGCACTTAATACCTAGTGCATGGCTACATGTACGACCTTGATTTGGAAATATGTATCCTCAACCAACCTTAACCTTGAGCTTGAACATTTGACAAAAGAATAGTCCAGTCATGATCACGAGTACGACCTTGAGCTATATACATGTAGCCTTGAATTATATTCCAATGGTCTTCATAAACTTATTCACCTATAAGCATTTAGATTGGGTGATGCAAAAAAGTGTTAGTAGATCCAATTATCAATAGGGGTAATTTGTGTCTTGTCTTGATTACGATTAGGCCCTATAGACTGGTTCAATGATGTCTAAATAATTTTTAAGACACACTAAGCATTCATGTAGTGATTTTTGATGCTAAATATAGGGCTAAATCCTTTGTCTCTATACTTTTTTTAATTTAATTTCTTAATGATTTTCTCTTTCTTGGCCAACATGATAAAAATGACCGAAGTCCATCCTTTATGCATAGAACCCTGGATTCTTGAATCAAACCTAAATAGCATTGAACATTGTCACTTTGTGCCCCCTTTATATTTTTTCCCACTAATTATAACTAATCCGAGAGATTTGTGTGGGTCATTGTGTAAATTTATGCTTAAAGTTGTGACTTTCCCTTCCCTTCACCTTGGTCAATTACACAAATTAAGAAAAAAATTTGGCTACTTGTTTGAGGGTTAACTAAGGCCCCTATCTTGTAAAAAACCCAAATGGAGATCTTCAATTTAAATATGGAGAAAGTTGGGTAAAAAATGGCTATATCATGTCTTTGTGGGTTTTTCAAGCTCTATAGGACCTTGCAGGAGCTTTAAAGTGAATGGGATAGACCGAATATCGGTCAAGTCTTGTAAGGTAGAAGTTTTTGAATATTTGAGTGGCTTCAGGATATTGCCAAAGTTTTCAAGGTATTAGGATATATCTTGATCAAAGTTGAAGTTCTACCAAGTTTAGATGAAGTCAACGGTCCCGCATCCCAAAGTTAGTTAGTCTTTCGTAGTGCACCTATGATTGAGCATCCAACAAACATGATGAAAGGAATAGATTACTAGAACGAGGAGTCAAGAAAAAGGTAAAACAAATTAAGGTATAACAAGATAAACACACCAAGTTTTGAGAAACATGGGCTAGGAAAAAAATATGAATATAAAGTTTTGTTGAACTTAGTGGATATACAAAATCTTGTGGGAGTATTGAGGTGGACATGACATGACCTGATGGAGGTCCAAGATCTACATGGGCCCGATGCCATTTAGGTTTTTGCATGGGCCCAATGTCGGTTAGGTTTCCACATGGGCTTGATGTCAGTTAGATTTTCACATGGACCTAATTTTCGATAGGTTTCTACATGGGCCTAATGCTAATTAGGTTTTCACAATGTCTTGCTGGTGGTTAGGTTTTTGCATGGGTCTAATGGAAGTAAAAATTAGCTAAGGCTAGATTTTTTGCTAAGGTAAGTGAACTAGTCAAAAGGTATGGTTCAGTATTAGGCCAAATTCTTGCATGGTTCAGGAGGAGACCAATGTTCCACATGTTCTATTAGAGGTCCAAGTTCTTTAAAAGCTAAATTTTGAAGGAAATACAATGAGCGAGTAATTCCAAGTGAACCAATTTATTGTTCAAAAGGTGTAGTTCAAACACTAGTCAAGTTTTTGCATAGTTCAGATGAGGGTCCCAATCCCACATGGACCCAATGGAGGTCCTAGTTATGCATGGACCCAATGGAAGCCAATGTTTTGAAATCTATGGAGCCAAAGTTCTTGTTTATCCCCATGGGGGTTGAATCTTCACAAAGAAAAAGAAGAAGAGAATGAAGGCCCCCAAAGAAGCATGAAAGGAAAGGGCAAGAATTTTAGGGTCTTTAGGATCTAGTAAAGATTTTAGCAACTTCTGAATAAATCCACATCTTGGCCAAAGTTCCATCAATATTTGCATGAAGGTGGAATTTCTATAAAAGCAAAGAATAAGGACCCGATGAAGACCAAAAGTGGTAGGGATATTTTTTGGAATTATGTAATGTCTATAAGATGTTTTGGAGATTTTAGGATACCTGAATAGATCCAAATATCAACCAATGTTTTGCATATCCAAATGAGTGTTGAATTTTTACAAAAGGCCAAAATGGAGGGATAACTCCTAGTAAATGCCATTAATATAATGAGAACTTCCTCAACTACCAAATCTCAATCTATGGAGGCTCCAAAAATGTTTTAAACTCATTTTCCATAGATTCCAAAGGGAAAGGTGGTGCCCATGCTACATTTATTGATTTGCAAATCCCCATTTTGATAGTATGTCATCCATAATCTTAAATTTGTAGTAGATTTCATGGGGTTTTTTCACTTTATCCATATATTCATCAATGTGGAGGTATGGTATGGAAGTCAGGGTCACTTTCTCTTGAATTCAACATGATTTTTGGGTGGAAACATGTTTAGATATTACTAGTACAGTCGTGGCTAGGGTTTCATTCCTTGCCAGTGGTCCTTATTTCTCCTACACCATTCTAAGGTTTAAAAGGAACTTTTTTTCTCATTATAAAGGATTCTTCCTTTTATTTTTGGAGCAAATACACACAACTTTACACCTCTACAACTATAAAACTAGTGTCTATGCCTCTCTGTTAATGAAATTGCTACTTTACCTTTTCTCACTTCTAATGTATTGTGCAAATCCTCTTTCCTTTATATTAACACAAATGTTTCTATGTTTTCTAGGATTGTAAGTTATGTTAAATTTGTTTGCAAAAGATATCTTTTGATCAATTTATCCCTCTTGGTATGTTTCAAACCCTAACCTCCATGCAAACCTTTAGAAACTAGCATAACATAGATTTGTGTGCTTTCTTTGGTATTTTAATTTAGTTATTATGTTGTAGTGAGCAAGAAGAAACACATTCTAATATTGGTGCATCACCCTTTCCCTTTTATTCATTTTTTCTTCTCCTTTTCCTTGGAAAATCAATAGAATAGAACTAGTTTGTATGCTAATTTAGTACTGGGTTGAACCAACACTACTGTATCTAGGTTAGAAAGGATCCATCCTTATATAGAGGGTTGATCTCATATGCAAGGTCCCACACCTTGAGATAATTCTAATTGTGTCATTAAAATGCTATACTAGTTCCATCAAGGTGCAATTTCATGTGACAATAGGTGCATCCATGGACAAAGTGTAATGGATAGAATCCTAAACATCTATCTCAAAGGGTGGGAGAAGATAATTTAAATTTAGGGGTCAAGATCACATGTGTAATCTTGAATAAGGAAGGAGAACACCATAGGAATGGATTGATTCAAATTTTATGGCTTAGGAAAATTGGTCTAAGATGACAAAAATAATCTTGGGGTCAACATATGCACAAATCTAGCCAAATTGAACATAAAAATATTCTACCTAGGACAATGCCTAAAGAAAGTCTAAAATAAATATGAAAAAGGGGAATGAGAATTTTTCACTTGTAAATTTTCCCCTTACTTTAGAATACATGTGAACTACCATGAACATATGTACTTAATTAAACAAGAAAGTGAAAGGAATGCATTTAACTTATTTATAAAAATAGATATAGATGTGGATGACATCTCATGTGTTCTTTAGTAACTATTTTATTATATTCACAAATGTGTTAGTTGTACCTAAAAAACTAGTTGTAGCACCATAAAATTATAATCATCAAATTATATAATATTTTCATGTCATTAATCAAGCAAACTAAAAATAAAAATATGGTATACGATCATAGAAAGGATCATTTTAACCAAAAAAATAGATTGAGACATAGGTATAAGATATCATGAAATGGATCACTATAACAAAAAAGAGCAAGTCTCGGTTAGAGAACAACGAAGGGAAGAATATTGTTGGTAAAGATTCCAAGGGGGACACTGTGGTGGCGGCTATTGTGGAGACGGGGTTAGAGAACACCAGCATTAGGAGATCCCATAGGCTGGAAAAAATAGTAAAAAAGTGTCGATTAATGAAATTTCCAATGACGAGGAGCAATCGGACAATAAAAGCAAGAGGAA
>VDFB02112751.1:0-10518 GCA_007258455.2 Sequoia sempervirens
GGAGAAATATGGTCGACATCCAAAGCAATTTGAAAAGGAAAAGTTACAAAGCAAAAAGTGGGCCAATTTTTTAATCTAGGTGGAGAATGAGGTATCAATAGTTGAATTTCAATAAATTAGTTGGATATTGTTGTGTTAATATGTCAATTTTCATTTCTTGTGTTGAGTTGTTTATTGATGTGTAGTATGAGTTCTAAAGTGCTTCTCTGTTGGCCCTAGATCCCACTCAATTGTCCCATTATTTCATGTTGAGGAAAAAAATATTGTTTTCCTTAAAGGGTAGTGGGTGACATTCATGCCTTATTTTCATCACATCTTTTAATTAATGACCATTGTATTTTAATATCTCTTAAGTGTCCCCATTTAAGTTATGAGTTGTATCATTTGAGTAACTTAGTCCCATGTTGATTTGATTTATCTTCTTTTCTCTGAAACATGGTATCTCAAGGAGTGCTTCCTTGGTATCTCAAGGAGTGCTTCCTTGGTATCTCAAGAAGTGCTTCCTTGAATTCATGTTTCCATTCTACTAAGTGATCCACATGCATCTTTTCCAACTTCCTCACGATGCTGCCATTATTTTAACATGTAAGAATGTTTTGATGCATCTTGGTAGGCATCATATAGATCTAACACATCCTTCTAGTCTACATCACTTGGAGTAGCTAACCAGCCACTTAATTTGTCCATCTAATTTTAAAAAAAGGTAGTAAATTCCTGTCTTCCAAGTTTAAAAAACTCCATAAATAAAGAAATCAGCTGGTAAAAAACCTATAGCCTGATCTGATCAACATAGAGAAGCATGTAATACTAGACTTCTTAACATTCAAAAGATAAATGGAATATTCTTAACACCAAGTAGAGCTATCGAAAAAAAGCTAACTAAAAACAAAAATGTGCTCTGACACAGAATGGCCTAATGGCTAGTTTTCATAGAAGTCAAACTACCAAACAACACCGATCAAGTTAACATATATGCATCATTTGCATAAACAACTGAACCATTTATGTGCATGAATAAATAGTAGAAGGATGTAGATGAACTCAATTAATTTGACTTTATACAGGTCTTGGCAGGAATTCCTCTTGAATCTCTAATATTAGGTGCCCGAGACTTCCCTATAGCTTTTACCTTTCGTCGCCACCTTTCCTCTTCACTATCAAACTCATCTCCTTTTTCCTTATCTGCATTTTTGGCCGACTTCTAATTCATCCCATGTTTTACCTTCCTCCCCTTCAAAATATTCTTCTTCTTCTTCTTCTTCCTCATCTAACTCCACAAGAGATTCATCTTCTGAACCTTCCTCATCTGATTATGATTCCTCTTCTACATCAAAGGTTTCATATCCTTGATCTGACTCTTTTGAATTATCAAAATTGGAATCACTAGCTTCCATATTCAAAAATTCCCAACCACCATCTTCAATAAATTTTTCACGGATCATTAGTAATAGTCTTCAAAATTGGTAGCTAGTTCAAGTTCATTCACTTTCATAATACTTTATGTCCATGGAGTTGACCATTCCTTGGTATGTCGAAAATGAGGAATGACATCAATGTAGAAATTACATCCCACTTGAATTATTTGAAAACAACCATATCAAATACCTTTGTCTTACAAATTCCTTTAACTTCCTTCATTGACTATCATGCATTCTTGACTATCCTTTTGCTTTTTATCTTTCAAGACACATGCCTTTGTATGCTTGGTTATGCAATATCTCTTTTTTCCATGCTTGGTCTAAATACCCCTTCCTCGTTTAGAAACTTCTAGCTCTGCATTCTCTTTAGATTCATTTTGTATAGTATTAGGGTGTAATCATTGTCCCTTCAAAACCTCACCTCTACTCCTCCTATTGAATTTCCATCTTCATTGTATTTTGGCCATTTTATATTTTTGACCTATAAATTGGAGGATATCCTTTCCAAATTGTTCACTCTTATATTTTTCACTTGCTATAAGATTTTTTCATACTTTTCTCTATGACTATATTCTTACTTAACAAAGAGATATCATTACATCCTTTTCTTCTCATTGTCTAGAAATCCATGAAGACCAAACAAGAGAAAGAAAATGACATAAAACTCTAAGCTTCCATTGTCACATCCTAAATGCACTTAGACCTTCATGATCTCATCCCTCTTTTCTCCTCTTGCACTCCAATTCCTACAACTATGATATGTAACATTATCCTTCAAATATATGACCATCTATCTCATATTTCAAGACTATCCTCCATGGTTTTCTTTACTTACTTCAATAGTCATATGACTACCCTGCATTTAGCCTAAATGGCCATCATTATCTTCTTAAGGGGGTGTTATTTGGAAATATCCTTATGAGGATTTCCACCCCTACCTTCCAATGACACTTATTTTTTTAATATTATGACACTACTCATGCCTCTTGAAGAGATTGTACATATTATTTTAGTGCCCTATTCCTTTCCTTGATCATTTATTGAATATTCCCCTCATAATTACACATTCCATGTCATTTACTACTAAGGACTACCCCCTCCTTAATTTTTTCTTTTTTCCAAATGTTCCACCCTTCTTATTATCATATGCTCTTGATCTTCTTGAATTTTGATACAATATCACCAAAGTATGCTAAAAGCAAGAGATGGGAGATTGAGTTGTCCTTCAAACTCTCTTTGCACTGGTATATTCTTCTCATACAACAATGTACCTTAGTTACCAATCTTAATAGACTATCATGGTGAATATGGTCATCTTCTCACATCAAAACCCTACTCTAAAATGCTAATGCCGCACCTCTATCTATTGTGCATCTTGTCAACACAAGGTTGTTGAAATTAATGATGACATGTTAATGATTTAACATGATCCCTCATGACCTATTTTAAAACCTCTTTTACTACATGTCTAGACTCAACAGTGTCATGGTCACTTTGGGACTATTCATTGTCACATACCCATGCTCATTAACAGGTTCTATATAACTATCTTTTGCAACTATTATTGCATGAAGTCTTCAATACCAATATTGTGGGAACTAATGGCTCACACTTTCATTTGAAGGACTACCATCTTGGCTTTTAACTCTCATGCATAGGTCTATCATTTTGAATAACTGTAGAAACTCTATGAAAGTCTACCTTCTTCATGTTGTGTGACTGTCCTAGTTTGTATTCATGGGTTATGACTATGTCCTTCTAAATAGTAAACAACTTGGATTAAATTATTATGGTCATCTTCTCACATCAAAACCCTAATCCAAAATGCTAATACCGCACCTCTATCTATTGTGCATCTTGTCAACACAAGGTTGTTGAAATTAATGATGACATGTTAATGATTTAACATGACCCCTCATGACCTTTTTAGAACCTCTTTTACTCCATGTCTAGACTCAACAATGTCATGGTCACTTTGGGACTATTCATTGTCACATACCCATGCTCATTAACAGGTTCTATATAACTATCTTTTGCAACTATTATTGCATGAAGTCTTCAATACCAATATTGTGGGAACTAATGGCTCACGCTTTCATTTGAAGGACTACCATCTTGGCTTTTAACTCTCATGCATAGGTCTATCATTTTGAATAACTGTAGAAACTCTATGAAAGTCTGCCTTCTTCATGTTGTGTGATTGTCCTAGTTTGTATTCATGGGTAATGACTATGTCCTTCTGAACAGTAAACAACTTAGATTAAATTATTATAAAAGGTAGAATATTACTCATTATCATATATAGTAATTTTTCCTTTCACCTTCATATGGATTGTACTCTTCATCTGCCAAGTCACCCTAAACTATCACAACTTCATGTTCATGATGTGGTGCTGCCTCTTATCTTTGATGACTATTCTCTATAAAATGGGACTAAACTTTACCATTTTTCTTGCACTATCCATTTTATGACTTATCATAAAATGGAAAATCTAATAAATAATAGGACTAAGCTTCATGTAAAAGTATTCCCTTTTGTGTTCTCTCCTCCATGGTTGTCTTCTTCAACACCATTTTACAACTATTCAAAACTATCCTTTTCCATCTTTGAACCTCTTACTCACAAGTTTTCCTTAAGACTATCATTATCCTTAAGATTGCTACATTTTGGGAAATTTTTAGGACATCTAAACTGTATCTTGTTGGTTTCACTTGAATTCAACCAGTTGTGTCTTCATAAGAAAAAAATTCTTAGAGACCCTTATTCATAGGCTTAAAATAAGCTAGCAATATAAATGCTTGGGAGTTTGTGTAACCATTGAAACATCATTCTCACCTATCCCCTAATTCCTAAGTTGTAAACCATGAAGACATGAAGAACTTTCTAAACACCATATCAATATCTACTATTGTAAATTTGAAATTCACACATTTTCTTTCACAAATATAGATTATTGACTAAAATAAACCCAAGTGTGATCTTGCAAGACCTTTAATAGAAGCAATAAAACTAGAATGATAGGCTTCAAAACCTAAAAGAATATCAGGGTTACACGAATCTAGAACTTGGAAATGGATACCTTCCATGAAAACATCTAAGTTAATTTTCAAAAACCCTACTATCATTATCTCACTACACATTATCATGAAATTGGAAACCCTTAAAATGAATTTTGGGTGACCTGTATAAATATTTAAAATGAAACACATTCTTGAGGAGATACACACCACATTGAACTAGAATTTTCAAGAATTTTGAACACATGGATACTGGTGTGCCATTTTCCTTTTAAATTCCTAGAACTCTTCTCCTCAAGCTCACTACAACATGCTAATCAATCCACAAGAATATCCCTACATCAATCGCCAACAAACCTAACTCTGTTTGTGCTATGTGGGTAAAGAAATTGAAAACAATCTTTTCCTTGGAACCCAAAAAGACAACCAAATATTTCTACTTTCTCATTTATCTCAACCTTTTTTAGCTAAAAATCTTCATGTTGCCATGCTATTTTATCCCCCTTTTCCCTCTTTTGAAATTTCAAACTTCATTCTTTTTAAAGTTTCAAAACTCATGAAAAATATTTGTAACTTTAGGTTACAATTTTATGACAAAATTTATAATGGCATCCTTAAAATAAAGTATTTTGCAACAAGAAAAAGACTAAAGAGAGAACCTACAAGTTAGTGCATGCAACATTCCATTTTACACACAATTATAAATTCTCTAGCTGTGACAAGTATGATATCCTTCATAACACCCCAAAGAATAAAATTATCCACATATAACTATAACTAATATGTATGCCCCTCAAACCAAAGGAAGATCAAACCATATAATCCATTCCCAAACCAAGGAAATAATCCCAATAGCATCTCCTAAATCCTCATTGATGAATGAGATCATAAATTAATTCATATGCACAAGGAGATCTAAGCATGCCAACACTCCTAAAATGAATCCTCCAAAAATAGTATAACCATCTAGATCAAGATCCATATCCATGAGAAGACAAAGCATACAATATAATGCATCTAAAAATAAGAATGGGAAAATACCATGTAGATGAATATCTGTGGATTAGACTAAAGTGGGGAATGAGAATTCTCCTTCAAGATAAATAAGTCATCATGTTCATCTCTCCAAGAACAATCTCCTCTAGGTCCATCATGAAATCATGTCCATATCTAGGTGAAAGATTCCTTGTACTTTTCTTGTTGAAACCTCATCAAAGAGTATCCATCTCAGCATGTATCTACTCCAAGAGATCTCCTAGCCTCGCCCAAGTATCCAAGTATCCACAAGCACTTGTAATTGATGAATCCATGCCAAGCTCCAAAAGTGGCACAACACTATCATGAAGCACCAAAGGAAATTACCAAATACTCAACACCAAGAGAAATAACAAGATCAATGCCAAAAATCCAACCATGGAATTAGGAGCACATCGTGACATCATAATTTTTCATCTCCTGAAAGAAGATCAGATGATCCAATGGACATATCATGCTCCCAAGAGCATTTGTATTTGTAGAGGAGGGGGACCAACCACTCAAAAACTCTAGGTCACAGAGAGTTGAGAGTTGAAGGATGCCCTAATCTACCTTAAATAATTTTTTGATGTTAAGGATAGAGAATGAAGAGCACTCTCAGTGCTTCTATCACTCTACTGATCCGAGAGTTAAGTTTCTACTAAGTGAGAAGGTTTTGGGAACCCAGACTGTACCTCAAATAGCTCTCTACCAGAGGATAGCAGTGCAGAATAGGGACAATAGAGTGATGTGCTGGCATATCATAGGTGCGCTGGCATCCATAAGGATAGACAATGAAAAAAGATAGTCAAAAGTGTTGAAAACCTACTAACAACTTAGCTAATGAAGTTTGAAGTGATGATAAAAGTAGGAAATAACATAATAACTGGAATACTAAGAAAGATGCTATTAGGAATGAAAAGGACAAGAAATGTAAGGATTCAACTCACAAAAGGTTCTATTCTCTCGCAAGATCCACATGAACAAGTACCTACACACAACAGAGAAGGTAAAAATATTGGGGATGTTTTGGGGCTTGCTGCAGTGAAACCCCTATTTTGGTGTTCCTACCTCCATGGATAGCCAGATAGATAAAGAAATAGAAATGTGACAAAGAAACTATGTTGGAAAGGAAATAATACCGAATACTACAAGAAGCACTATGCTACTCAAATCCAACAACAATGTAATAGTAAGAAAACAATACCACCCTTGACCAAAGGCACTCAAGGCCAATGAGAGAGGAATGCAAGTCTATAACCATGGAAAAAATTGATGTGACTGCAGTGACACCGAGTTAAAACTTTTGTGGTAGATGTGAAGAGAATTGCGATGTTGGAGTAGTGAAGCCAATAGTGTAGCAAGTAGGTCAAGAGTGTGAGAATTATCAAGAAATTGGTGAAGAATGTGTAGAGTGTGTAGAAGATGAGATGAATGTGAAAGATAGGCATTTGAAGATGAGTTTGAGAGGGAAATAGCAATTCAAAGGTTGATAGAAGGGCACAGATGCATTACAATTTGACCCCAATGGAGAATATAATGCCTCTACAGATTCCAGAGATAGCAATCTTGTCAGCATGACAACATGTCACATAGATGTCTGCATGTTGCACATGTGTCCCTAACAAAAATTCCCCCACCGACATTAAAAAAAAGTGCCAAGTGGATGGAGTACGATAGGGTGATGTGGAATTATATGGTTGGGTTTTATTTTTCTAAGGTGAAGGGTGTAAAAGGGGAATTTGCAAGGGGGTGAAAATTCACTCATACATTTTCCCCCCACTTTAGTGAACATGAGTGTCAATGAGTGTTTGGTAAAGTAGGTTGAAAAAGTTCCAAGAAATGTATACTTGAACTGTCAAGGAAGTAGACCATGATTTGACCCACCTGAAAGCATAGGAAGAGAAGCTAGCTCCATAGGTACTCTCTCTTGAGGAGGATTGACTAAAATGTACCACAAATCCACAGACCCATAGATGGTGAACAAAGATCTCTTTAGGTCCTTGAAGCTATAGAGTTGAACAAGGTGTACCGAAGGACCATAAACCAATGATGGATAGATTCCATAGGATGTAAGAATTTCACAAGTCCTCTAACTTGCAAAGAAGGTTCCCCCAGGTACTCTCTCCTGGGGGAATCTCAATGTGAGGGACTCCACAGAGTCTAATTGAAAAGCATCTTCACAGGTGCACCTGCAAAGCAACATGTTAATATATAGAAAAAAATATGTTAGATGATAAAAAGAAGCCACACAAGTAGACAAATATTCAAGCAGACAGTTAAAATTTTAAAGAAGAGCTTTCAAAGGGGTCCCTTGGGAACCCTTCAAAAGAAAAGGGGTTTGCTCAAGGAATGCTCAATTTGAAAGTGAAATAGTATTTTTCACAAATCAATTCAACATCAAGGAATCCTTTGGAAAGATTTCACTTCATCAAGGAATTTGAAAGGAAGAAATCCACCTCGTGAGAGGAAGATCAGAACTTTACTCGTAGGAAAAGGTGCTCCCTCCTTGAAGGAAAGTTTTTCAAATTCTTTCTTTATTAACCCATGATGAAAGAAAAGTATTTCGCTAGGCATCCTTGTTGAGGAATGCAATTTTTAAAATTTTGAAAAAAGTAGAGATTTCTAGGAAGAAATTCGTTGGCCAATGAATCATCTTTTCAAAATCAGAGTGATATGAAATCCCCCCTTAGGATGGTGTGTGCTAAACACAAAGGCACGTGACATCCTAAGGAGAGAAAAGCAAGAGTGAAAGTGATGTTGTGGCCCATGGAACATGGTGAGATGTTACCATGGTAATGTTGACACACACGAGAGCGAAAAAAATAAGCACCACAACATCACAAAGTAAGAAAAGAAGAGAGAAATATAAAAAAAAGGATAATCAAAGAAATGATGAACAAGAGACAGGGGATCTGATATTTCAGGGTCAGAGTTGCTCATAAATACAAATAGATAAGTATAATAATATATAAATGAACTGTCATCAACCCCCTACTATATCAAACCATCTGAAGAAGGCACATGAAAATAAAATAAAAATAAAAAATTGGGTCAACATGGAAGGGTGGCCTAAATGCCCCCAACACTTTGCATCATCCCTAATTTTCAAAAATCAACACACGAAAAAGAGAAGAATGATGTGACAAATAGAGGAACTTTTATGACACAAAAAAACTCCTGTATCCAAGCACCAAAGAGGGTGACAAGGGTCATCCAAGAACATATAAAACAAGCACAGGGGAACACAAACACACACACACACACACACTAATCTACAAATAAAGAAGAGGCACTTGCCTTGTCTTCATCAACCAAGAGGTCATCATTCTCCCAATCTAGATCATTTTAAGGGGAGGGCAGACAAGCCTACAAGGGTAGAATGTCAAGGGGGTACCCTCCGACCCTCTTCCAACAAGAGCTAAGGAAGAAGGCCCCTCGAGGTCTTCTCCACTCAATTCCTATGAGGTGAATCTTAGTGATTTCACAAAGATCACCATAGGGCTAGGACCTCATCCATGGAGTTGAACATGCACTTCATAGGAATTCCATGTGTCAACTTAGTGAGTGATGGAGGCAGCACCCGAGATCCTCTACTAGGCTCACCAAATGATTCGAGAGTAGTGATGAAATCTGGGGATGTTGGGGCTTCTTCCATCACTAGGACGATGCAAGCCAACACAAAACCACCCTTCGAAGAAGGAAAACCCTTCTTTTGACCCCTATTGCAAGTGGGGTCATCCTACATCTTTCACTTCATCAAAGGATGTGAAATCCACACAAATGAGGCAGAGGGTGCAGAGGAAGAGGATAAAACCATAGCAGACACCACCAAGGTATTCAACATGTCCATAGGTTTAGAAAAGGGTGGGATGTCCAAAAGGGACATTAGAAGGGGAGGCTCAATTGAAGGACCAATGAATACTTTCACCGTCTTTGAGTGAGGGTCGTTCATGCTCGTAGGGAGAGTTGGAAGCAAGATAGAGGCTAATGGAACTAAATTAGGAAGAGCGGAAGAGGAAGAAACAAAAAAAGATCCTAAAGTAGAATTTGTTGGCTCCTCTTCCTTCTTCTACAAGGCACCCTGCTTAACATCTAGAGCCTTCCTTCGACACTTGTGCTCATGCACAAGGTGGTTTCTATGGCTCTAGGAGCTACAGGCTATATCTTGAGAAGGGATGGAAGACTCTTGTTCAACCATTGGAGTATCCATCACTACTATTTCCGATGAAGGGAGGGACTCTTGGACGGGAACAAGAGGAAGAGATGGAGAAGATGATACAACAATAGTGGGAGGAGGAGACTTGAGCACCTCAATAGTGGGCCTCTTCCCATTCACTACCTTGTAGGTAGGAGTAGTAGGAGGCCGCAAAGGCTGTGACATCGAAGATGCTCCATGGGGACCCTTCCCCTTACCATACAAGATGGGTGAGGCACCGTGGGTGCTGAGGAAGTTCTAAAATGTTGGGCGGCTTGGGATTTTCAAGTGGGTACCATCGAAACTCTAACAAGTGCTGGAGTGGAAGTCGATAGCATCATTCGAAATACAAGAGGAAGAAGAGCCCTTGTGCATTGGGTTTCCATTTCTGCTTTTCGAGAAGAAGAGGCATTTTTGTTGCACCACGAGGTGAGTCATTTATTAATCACCCCACTGATCTTACTTAACATAATTTTTGATAAAATGGGTCCATTTTGGGAGGAGAATCCAATCGAGGGGTGGGCCAAAAATGATCCGACCAACCCATGGATACCAATAGATAATATCTGGTATTGTACTTTCAACATGCATGCATGACACCTTTGTGGGAGAACTTCAAATAGTTGTGAATAACAAAAGCAATTTCATTCATGGAAGCTAGCCAAGGAATGCCCAACGTCACCTTGAACAAATCAGATTTTGGAATGACATCAAAATTAGTATCCACAACCCTAGGTCCTACTAGGATGGAAAGAGTTATGGAGCCATACGGAGCAAGAGAGAGCACATTGTGTGTACGTATAGTAGATTTCATCTTCTCATATTCCTCCCTCTATAAATAATTCAACCACAACATCTCCTCCATAATAA
>VDFB02112752.1:0-16997 GCA_007258455.2 Sequoia sempervirens
CAACTCTTCAACCTTTAACCTAATAGGAGTGGCTTATAATATATACTTGTTCTTTACTATCAACATCACTGATGACACCATCAAACTAGTGGTTATTTTTCAAGCTAGCTCCAATTTCAAATCCTAATGGCTCAAAACCTCCACTATCATCCATAAGTTTATCTTTGTAGGACCTACTATTATAACATATCCAAGATTAAGCACAAAAATCAACGGAATAATTATGGTACATTGCTATAGGTTTTGATGCCAAATATTCTATAAGTGGCCTTTCTAAATTTGTCATTTTGACTCGTGCTTAGACTTTGCCAAACAACTACCATCATACTCAATATTTTATTATGTGACTCTCTAGATCATTTCTACACTTATGAAATTGATCTCTATGCCTACAAATCCAATCTCTATGCATGTATTCAATTTATGCACTTTTAGTTCCTTAAACTTGTCCACCTCACTTCTAGACATCTAAAAATTTAGAACAAGTGGCAATGACAATCATCTTGAAGAGTTTGTTAGAATGATTTGAGTGAATAAATACCCAATGTGTAGTTTCTAATGTTAGATTTACTTTTGGAAGTTGAATATATATATTTTTTTAGACGAAAGGCGATAACTTGTATATATATTAACACAGAAGTAGGAGATTACAAAATATGAGTTTTGAGGCTCTTAATAGCCAGATTTTACAATATGCTAACCTACAATTATCAAAGTTTATCATTCTTTGCCTACAAACCTAAACTTTGCCCTTACATAATGGATTTTGACTATGACTAACCTAACAAAAATTATAGACTTAAGTTAAATATATTATTATTGTATTATTTTAACTAATTATTTTTATAATTCTTTTATACGAAAAATAAACAATATAATTACTTTCTTAATTTACCAATTTATAATATAATATACCTTGATTAAACTTATCGTGACCACACATTAAAAAGAAAAAAAGAAGCATATTTAACTACTGTCCCAATTAAAAACCCATCATTATTAATTACAATTCATCAACCTATTTTTTAATATACAATATAAAAACATTCTTTACATATCTATCGACGACTACATAGAGCACTTGTCAGTCATAAACCTCCAAAACATCCGAATCTTAAGCTCAAATAATCCAAATAATCCGATACATTGGTGCCATACGTAAGAGGGTATGTTTTAAGAAAAATGATTTAACAAAAAATCTACGAAGGCAAAATGACATTTTTAACTGTTAATCAGATGATCTGATCCTGAATACCCCATTTGATACCCTTTATAATTACAATCTTCGACTCATTGGGAGGCGTATCAGAAGCTTGCTGTCGATATTGTTCCACGTTTATATCTCACGTATTTACATCTCAATTGGTATAAGTTTCATTATAAAAACTCTTTAGTATAGTCGAATCAAGGTCACCCAAATGGGCCACATTCTAATTCAATTAGGATGGACTGCTTAACATTTTCAATGATCAAAGTTCATTTCTCCCCACCCAAAACCAACCATTATATACCCATTTCTCATTTTAATCTCAAATCCCCATCTCTCAATGGACGCTTACAGTTAATGTCTACCCAGTTGTTACGATCAAGAAAAGCCAATGCAATTTACAGAGCAGTGAAAGATTCTGAGGAAGACCCGAACCCGTACACAACAGTCCAAGGAGACGCTTTGTCCGATCAGAGTGCCGAGGATGAGGAAGACTGGATTGAAGATGTGGAGGACATTGAGCTTAGGATTGAAAAAAATGGGAAAAATTCAAGGAGGATAAGTGCAAAAATTGAACTGCAAGCTCCCCTTGATGCAGTTTGGGATGTTTTGACAGATTATGAGAAACTGGCTGACTTCATTCCAGGACTTGCTCTCTGTCAGTTACTGGAGAGACGAGAGAATTATGCCAGGCTATATCAGGTATTCATCCAGACTTCGTTGTATATATTGATATATGTGTCTAAACAGATTCAGAGTCGCTCGCAATTATAAAGAGCACCGGTCTTACCAGTAGATTCAGATTTGTGTTTTTTTTTGGTTAGGCAAACAGGGAAACACCACTTAGAGAGCACACTATAAAACCCATGAAAGCTTTCAGCTAAGAAGCCAAGTGTGAGAGGTCTTGCATCTAGCATTAATGGTAATTGCTTCTTTCTTACCACTAGATAATGATCTGTTTGAAAAATATGTTGTTTTGCAAAATAAATAACTCTTGATGAGGTTTCCCTGTTTACTAGAGTTTTTTCTTTTGTCTTGGAGTGTAAGCTATCATCATGGCAATCAGTCACACCTGACCACTAGACCGTGGTCTGCTGGTATCTAATTGGGTTCATGCTTGTCATGGTTAACCTGTTTTTGAAGAAAAATAATTTTGTTTGCAAAACAGAGAACCCTACTGAGATTTCTTAGTTAGGTACCAGTTGCTTTTGGTCTTGATGTGTGAACAACCAAGGGCCTAGAGGTGCAGGGACAGTAAGCCCAGTGGGGTCAAAACTGGGACATGATGATGTGAATCATATTCAACTTATCAACAGATCATGGGCCACTGGACTTTATTCCGGTTTATACTTATCATGATTGCCCTGCTTTTGAAGAAATAAAATGTTGTTTCGCAAGATAAACAACTTCTGATCAAATTTTCTAGTTTGCTAGTTGAGGAGATTAGTGGTGGAATTCAAGTTTCATAGGTATTATTGCATTTTCATTAGTGATCGAGTACGTGAAAATGTGTCTGTATAGAATGATGACCACCGTCTCAACAAAATGTTGTTAATAATTAGATATTCTTAATGCCAGCAGGCTATTCGATGACTAGGTTTGTAGTATAACTCCACAATTGATTGGAGAATGAAAAAACATTGATTTTTAAAACACAAAAGGATTGAATCAGTTGAAAACTTAAACAGGGTTACTTGTTAGTGTGAACACCAAACCATGTATGCATGAAGTGGGTGTGTACTTGAGAGGCGTATGGATAAGGTGACAGTTAATTAGGAACATACAGAGAGCTATAAGCTGTGTTGCCCTAGTCCATAATTATGCCGATTTAAGAAAGTAAGAAGAACCAACTTTTGTGTTGAAGCTTGAATTGTATTCATAGTATAAATGATCAAAGAAAATGTTAATATGCTTCTGATAATACCTTTCTACTAATGACAAAATTTCAATGTTAAATTATCATATGTCACTACAATGGTTACACATTCCATACAAATGGTAGTTGAAACTGAGTGTATCCCTTAATAGGTAATTCTCTGATGCGACCTTGCTATTTCGTTAATGATTTTCCTTCAAGTTTAAAAGCATGCATAATATATTGTCATTGGTCATGTTCATGCAGGTTGGACAGCAAAACCTGGTATTTGGATTGAAATTCGAAGCCAAAGGCATTATTGATGTCTATGAGAATGATCTTGAGATCGTTCCTACTGGGCTATGTCGTGACATAGATTTCAAAATGGTTGAAGGTGATTTTCAAGTTTTTGAAGGGAAATGGGGCATAGAACAAGTGAGAACTTTACTCGAAACTTATTTTCAGTTTGTTTAGTATCATTTCCATTTGAATTTCAAACTTGTAATGAAGTACCTTTCAATTTTTATTTTCTATCTAGAATCATGGGCTCTAAATAAGCAGACTAAAACTAATGATTTGCTACCAAATAAATAATTATCAGTCTGGCTCTGAGAGATTCTTACATAGATGTGAATCAAAGCTGATATTAGTGACTTAAACCTTATTCATAACCTTTGTCCTACTATGTTGTCCAGAGAGGAATTCTTTTCCAAAAAAAAGAGGTAGTCTGGGGTTGTGTTAAGAGAGTCTCTTGTGGCCTTCCTTTTTCTTGTCATCTAAGTTCTTTTTTAAAGGGAGGGAAATGATAGACAATTCTACAGTTCTGAGAGAATGAATAGGTGGATGGTAGACCATTGGCATTTTCTCAAAAGTTTCTATTTTCTCTATTCATATATATATGATATCTGTTCAAGTAATATTTGTTAAACAGATATTATTGTCAAAGATCATATGATTCACTGTTGAACTTGAACCTATTCCAAGAGCTTGAGCCTGGAACACATAGGATAAAATAGAATAATTTATTTATGTGAGGTTTCTGAATCAGACTGCATAAGACAATTTTGCCAAGAATTTTCTTATGCAGTCTGATCCAGAAATCTTGCATACATGGATACACTGCAAACAAATTAATCTTAGAACAGAGAATAATTTATGTCATCAGAAAGGAATCTTTCTTAGCGTATAGAGAAAACACTGGTTAATCATACAATAGCTTTGTGCTTGATAAGAAGTAACTGTACGATCAAATAATATTTCCATGTGCTGTTGTCATGTTAAGTTTAGTTCATTTCACTATTACCAGATAGTTTTTAGGATAATGTTGCTAAGGAGGAACATCATACAAAACATTTGGTTAGAGAAGCTCTTTGAAATAAAAAAGCATCCAGCTAATTTAAATGTCAATTAAGATGAAGATCTAAATATGAGTGATTGTGACTATGTTGCTGGTTCGGGTTCCAATTTGGATTTGGAAAAGTCAATTATTTTTCCCCAGGGTCAGTGTGGTTGGGTTCCGTATGCTGTGACCCTTCCTGGTTACCTAATACTGGTTAATGGTTTATGGAATGATACTCTTCTTAACTAGGTGGTGTTTTTCACAGTGTGTCAAATTATGTGATGTTTTTGTGATACCCCAATGCTCTCACATTCAAAACAAAAAGACGTAATTTCAGTCCATCATATACAAGAACTTGCAAGCTTCATTTGATTTCTGTTTTTTACAAAATTAGGGAGCCTATATGTTCACATACATATACATAGATCAGTTATTCATTGCCGTAATATTTTAACAGTGAATATTAAAGTCCGATCAGAGCTTAGAGCATGAATTTTTTAAAATAAAATCACAGTCCCTGCAAAAATCTGAATTTTAAATATAGGTGATGCTGATGAACTCAGTGCTATAGAGACCGCCTTGTATGAGTTCGATATGTTGACTTGTCTGGTTTACAGGAAACTTTGGCAAAGGCCTCGAGGTATT
Organism: Sequoia sempervirens; assembly: GCA_007258455.2. NCBI lineage: Eukaryota > Viridiplantae > Streptophyta > Pinopsida > Cupressales > Cupressaceae > Sequoia > Sequoia sempervirens. The sequence continues at coordinate 5,047 of VDFB02112752.1, forward strand.
AGACAAGAACTAGCAATCTGTTGTTTGAGTTTTTGATTAATTTGGTTATTGATCCATGGAATCCGAATATCTGTAATAAGTGTAATGTCCATGGTGTTAATGTTTACATGCAGCGTTGTAGCAACTTCCAGCGATATCTTTCCTTGAAGAAATTAGATTATAGCTAAAAGCTATCTAATTTATAAAGATCTCAAAAGGCACTAAGTCATTTCGATTTACTAATGAAGTCAAACATTAAATAATGTTCATTATTTATTTATCAAATATCATTTATTATTCAAGAGGTGCAATTTATTTAAATCAGACGACTTCTCTTATTGGCGCGATTTTTTAAGAGGAGACGACTTTGCATGAGGCCGACATTGTATATTGAAAGGTCACATCCTTTGGATTGATTCTATTGACATCTATATAAGGAGATTTAAATTATTCATATCACATCGATTATCAAGCAAGTTCGCATTATTCCTTCATTGAAGTGCGAATTCTTTCAAGAGCAGATTGTGAATTTCTCTAAGTGCAGATTCAGTTTACAAGGAAGGGCAGTGTATCTTCTGTTATTGCATCTAGAGTTGATGCTGGATATTGGCCTTGTATTGGCCTCATTGTAAAGAGAATTACTGCCTTTACTTTATATATAAAAGAGAGATCTTTGTTGCTGGGTTTTTCTCCCTCAAGAGGAGGGTTTTCCCAGGGTATATGTTGTGTTACTGTGTCTGATTTTTGAATTAATTTTCTGTGCACTGATCTGATCACTAATTTAACATGGTATCAGAGCGGGTGTGAAGAAAGATCGTGGTTAGATTTGTGCTTTCACAGCATTATTCTTATCTGTTGACGGTTCTTGTCTATCTTCACATCATTAAAATGGTGAACGGATTGAAGATCGAGGATAGACTCGATGGAGCTTCTAACTACACTTCATGGAGATTCCGAATCATGCTTACATTGGAGGAGAATGATTTGGTTGAATTTGCAGAGACCAAGGTTCCCGAACCTGAAGCGGAAGAAGAGAAGCTGCAATGGAGGAAGAAAGATATCAAAGCAAAGAAGTTGCTGGTTGATTCCGTAAAGGATCACATTGTCCCTATCATCTCTAAGATGAAGACTGCAAGGAAGATGTTCAAGTCTTTGGAAGAAATGTATGAAATCAACAACACCAGCCGGGCTCTTGCGCTGAAGCAACAACTTCATCATGTGAAGATGTCAAAAGGAGAGACCGTGATCGCCTACTTCATGAGGATTGCAGAATTGAGAGATCAGCTCTCCACTATTGGTCATATGGTTGAAGATAAAGATTTGACAATGCTTGCACTCAACGGTTTGCCATTATCTTGGGAGTCCTATATTCAAGGAATTAGTGCAAGGTCTAAACTTCCGAAGTTTGATCGTTTGAGGGCTGACTGCATCCAAGAGGAATCAAGATTGATGGCTAGAGGTGTTGGCCCAAGTTCTTCTAATCAAGAAATCCATGTTCTTGCAGCCCAAGCTTCGAAGAAGAAAGGAAAAGGTGGAAAGAAGGGTCACTTCAAGAGGAATCGTGATAAAGGAAATGATGATGATTCCCCCTCCAAGAAGAAGCGAGATTTGTCTAAAATCCAATGTTTTAGGTGTGACAAGTTTGGTCATTTTGCTAAACATTGCCCTGACAGACCTAAGCATCAAGCCTCCATTGCAGATGTAGAGAATGTTTCCCCTCAGAAGGATGAATATCTGTTTTGCTCAGCCTTGTCAAGCAATGTTACCACCGACACTAATACATGGTTGATTGACAGTGGTGCTTCTCGCCACATCACCGGATTCAAGGAGCACTTATCAAATTTGGAGAAGAAAGACTCCTTGGAACAAGTTATCATTGGAGATGATGCTAGCTACACCGTGAAAGGGATTGGGACCTCTACTCTCCATTTGGATTCAGGTATCACACTTCAGTTGAGCAATGTTCTTTATGTTCCGGGGATCAAGCGCAATCTCATCTCTATTTCAGCCCTAGAAGATAAAGGATATCAAATTGCCTTCTCAAAAGGCAAAGTTCTTGTATGGATGGAGAACTCTAGTTTCAAAGATGCTCAAGTTATTGGAGTGAGACATGAAAGTCTCTACAGGGTTTGCACTCGTCCTCTACAAGCCTTGGTTCATGATACTTCTTCTCTATGTGATCTTTGGCATCGAAGATTGGGGCATCTACACTTTCGTGCTTTGCCTATTATGGAGAAGATGGTGACAGGTCTACCTAAGTTCGTCAAGGAGCATGAAGGCACTTGCAAGGGTTGCTCTCTAGGTAAGAATGTAAAAGCCCCTTTTCGTAGTAGTGAAAGTAGATATAAGAGTATTTTAGATCTCATCCATTCAGATTTATGTGGTCCTATGTCTGTTCCTTCTTCAAACGGATTTTTGTATTATGTACTATTTATTGATGATTACTCTAGGAAAACTTGGATTTATTTCTTGAGGTCTAAAGAGTCTGAGGAAGTATTAGCTAGATTTAAGGAGTTTAAAGCCTTAGTAGAAAACATTTCTGGTAAAAGAATTAAGGTCCTTAGATCTGACAATGGTGGTGAATACACCTCTAGCAGTTTTCTAGACTTTTGTACAGATGCAGGGATTAAGAGGTAGTTCTGTGTTCCCTATAATCCTCAACAGAATGGTATTGCAGAAAGAAAGAACAGGACAATCATGGAAGCAGCAAAGGCCATGATTCATGATCAAGACTTGCAGACTTTCTTATGGGCAGAAGCCTCCAGGACAGCTGTATATGTGCAGAACAGAAGTCCTCACAAGGTCTTGGAGAATATAACTCCGGAAGAAGCCTTCACAGGGAAGAAGCCTGAAATTAGTCACTTAAGAATTTTTGGATGTCCTGTTTATATTCATATTCTGAAGGAGAAAAGAACTAAGTTGGAGCTGTCTGGCAAGAAGGGCATCTTTGTGGGCTACAGCGAGACATCTAAAGCCTACAGAATCTACATTCCAGGACAAAAGTTGATTGAGATCAGTAGGGACGTTACTTTTGAGGAAGACATTGCATTTAGAAAATCCAAGGGCACTCTCATGGAGATCAGTAATGAAGAGTCTCCTCAGGATATGGAAGTTGACCACACTCCTGAGACTCAGAGGGAGACTGTTGAACCAAAAGAAGATGCTGATCCTGTTGAACCCTTGGAGCCTACTGATGGGCCTACTGACATTGTCATTGGAAGAAAGAGACCTCTATGGGCTAGGCGTACTATGCAAGAGGCAGAAAGCTTTGCAGCTCCTAGAGGCACATTCAGAGAAAGTAAAAGGCCTCATAAGTTCTTCAATTATGTTGCCTTGATGAGTCAGATTATTGATTCAGAACCTTCATGTGTTGAAGAAGCATTCAGTCATCAGGTTTGGAGAGATGCAATGGCAGAGGAGTATCAATCAATTCTGAAGAATGATGTTTGGGACATTGTTCCTAGACCTAAGAGCAAATCAGTGGTATCTTCGAAATGGCTCTTCAAAATCAAGCATGCTGCAGATGGGAGCATTGAGAAGTACAAGGCAAGATTTGTAGCTCGAGGGTTTTCTCAGAAAGAGGGAGTTGATTACGAAGAAACATTTGCTCCTGTTGCCCGTTACACTTCTGTTAGAACCATCATTGCCATTGCTGCATCGAAAGGATGGAAGATTCATCAGATGGACGTGAAGACAACATTTCTCAATGGCGTAATTGAGGAAGAAGTTTACATTGAGCAACCTGATGGTTTTGAAGTTCATGAGAAGGAGTCACATGTGTGTAAGCTGAAGAAGGCCTTGTATGGTCTTAAGCAGGCTCCTCGTGCTTGGTACGAAAGGATTGATCGGTACCTATCTAGTTTGGGCTTCTTGAAGAATGATGCTGATTCAAATCTCTACTTCAAGGTAATCAATGGTGATGCATTAATATTGGTTTTATATGTTGATGACTTGATCCTTACTGGAGAAGATCACCTGATTCTCGAGTGCAAGAAGGAGTTGACTTCAGAATTTGACATGAAGGACCTTGGGCTCATGCATTACTTCCTTGGTTTAGAAGTCTGGCAGAAACCAGATGAGATGATTCTAAGCCAAGGAAAGTACACCATTGATATACTTAAGAGATTTGGCATGATGGATTGCAAATCCATGTCTACACCAATGGAGACCAATCTTCATAAGTTGAAGGAGGCTGCAGCTAATTCAGACTTGGTGGATCCTACATTGTATAGACAGTTGATTGGGTCTCTGATGTATCTGGTCAACACTAGACCTGATATTTGCTATGCAGTGAGTGCACTTAGCCAGTTTATGTGTGATCCGAGACGGATACATCTTGTTGCAGCTAAACATATCTTGAGATACTTGCGTACTTACAGTTGGATATAGGTTGAGGTATACCGGATCTGAACTTGGAGTTACATGGTTTTCTGATTACGGTTGGGCGGGGTGTGTCGATCGGAAGAAACACCTCAGTTGTTGCTTTTGGGTTACGGTATGATTTCTGATGCGGCTGAGCGAGTCATCTGTAGCATTGAGTACGCAGAGGCCGAGTACATTGCAGCTTGTATGGCAACTCGGGAAGCGTGTGGCTGCAGCTCCTTCGGATTGTTTGGACAATCAATGGAGCCTACCATCATCCATTGTGATAATCGAGTTGCGTGAAGCTGTCAATCCTGTGTTTCATGACGAACGAAGCATGTCGAGATCAAGTACCACTACATCGAGATATGGTACTACGAAAGGCTGTATTGAAGTACATCACACGATGAGCAGACGACAGATATTCTCACCAAGCCTCTCTCCAGGGATAAAGTTTGTATACTTTCGAGATAAGCTTGGTATGGTGGAGAATCCAGCCTTGAGAAAGAGTCTCAGATCGTGATCCTTTCTATCTTTTACCATAGTATGGTTGTAGCCATTATGGTAGATATCGTGTTGAGGCGATATCCAATATCACGTTGAGGTGATATATATCTTTTACCATAGTATGGTTGTAGCCATTATGGTAGATATCGTGTTGAGGCGATATCCAATATCACGTTGAGGTGATATATATCTTTACCATAGTTTGGTTGTAGCCATTATGGTAGATATCGTGTTGAGGCGATATCCAATATCACGTTGAGGTGATATATATCTTTTACCATAGTATGGTTGTAGCCATTATGGTAGATATCGTGTTGAGGCGATATCCAATATCACGTTGAGGTGATATTTATCCTTTACCATAGTATGGTTGTAGCCATTATGGTAGATATCGTGTTGAGGCGATATCCAGTATCACGTTGAGGTGATATTCCTTTGTTCACCATAGCATGGTTGTAGCCATTATGGTTGATATCGTACTGAGGCGATATCTGACATCACGATGAGGTGACATGTCTTGAGCAGCTGGAAGTATGCTCCTTAGCTGAGAGGGAGTGTTAATGTTTACATGCAGCGTTGTAGCAACTTCCAGTGATATCATTCCTTGAAGAAATTAGATTATAGCTAAAAGCTATCTAATTTATAAGATCTCTAAAAGGCACGATTTAAAAGTCATCTCAATTTGCTAATAAAGATTAAATGATGTTTCAAATATCATTTATTATTCAAAAGGTGCGATTTATTTAAATCAAACGACTTCTCTTATTAGCGCGATTTTTTTAAGAGGAGACGACTTTGCATGAGGCCGACATTGTATATTGAAAGGGTCACATCCTTTGGATTGATTCTATTGACATCTATATAAGGAGATCTAAATTATTCATATCACATCGATGATCAAGCAAGTTCGAATTATTCCTTCATTGAAGTGCGAATTCTTTCAAGAGCAGATTGCGAATTTCTCTAAGTGCAGATTCAGTTTACAAGGAAGAGCAGTGTATCTTCTGTTATTGCATCTAGAGTTGATGCTGGATATTGGCCTTGTATTGGCCTCATTGTAAAGAGAATTATTGCCATTACTTATATATAAAGAGAGATCTTTGTTGCTGGGTTTTTCTCCCTCAAGAGGAGGGTTTTCCCAGGGTATATGCTGTGTTACTGTGTCTGATTTTTGAGTTAATTTTCTGTGCACTTATCTGATCACTAATTTAACACATGGTAGGGCGTTAAACTGAATCTATTAAATTTTTTCTGCAATCACTTAAATCTTGGCTCTTTTTGATCACCAAGTTTTCAATGTGGGCAAGGTGAGCATACAGAGACTAGAATGAAATCAATGGAATTAAATAAAAAGATATTGGCAGGTAGCTGACCAAATTACATTAGAATAAAAAATTCTTAGAATTGATCAATGCCAAAATGGCAAATAGTGATATGCAAATTCCAAAAAGTCAAATTGGTTGAATGTAAGCGGAAATGTGTCAATACCAAAATGATGGACTATGTCACTTGATTCCAATACATGCCAAGTTGGCAGATAATATACAGAAAAGTAAAAATGGATCTAGCAGATAAACTGACCAAGATCTTCAATAAATAAAATATCAACTATTGGCAGAAAACTGTTCAGTTATTAACTTATTACGATAGTGAGAGATTATAAATGAGATTTTCATATGATATCATAACTATAACCAATAACAACAAATCTAAAACAATTAATTTCCACAATATTATGAGAATCAAAACACCAAAAGATCATACCATTAATCCCAATTTCGTGTAACCAGCTCATTGAAGGATCAAATGAGGATAAACAACTCTGCAACTAAAAGTGAATAGTAGGACTGAGTGGATTTGCATAGTGTATGACCTAATTGGAGATTTTTACAGCCTATTATAATGGCTGAATGGTATTGGGATTCACTTGCAGCCTAAAACCTTGATTATTTCCCATAAAATTCAACACTCAACACACAAAAACTGATAATGCACTTAATAATGATTTTTCTATTTTGGATATGGTATGGCCTTCAACTAGACCATTGGAAGCTACGACCAGACTTGGAGATATGTGCAGTTCATTGTAATCAGAAAGCACAAAATAAACTTTATCATTTAGCATGAGTCAAACCAAATGGCATGACTAAATATTTATAGTGTCCATAATGACACCCGAAGGTTGTCTTATGCACATTTTTTTCATGAACTGTAATTTGATGGTATCCCAATCTAAGGTCAATTTTAGAAAAATAGACTGCACCATGTAATTCATCAATAAGTTCATCAATCCCGGGAATTGGATTCCTGTTTTTGATGGTCTTCTTGTTTAGAGGTTGGCAATTAATGCACATATTAAGTATTTTTTTCATGAACTGTAATTAAATATTATGTGTACTAGTCACCTTTACCACTGCTAGTGGAACCCTTCATCCCTTATGAAAGTATTACAAACAATGATGAGAATAAAATATTACAAATTATTTTCTCAATACACTGTAAGTGCCTAGGGACACTTTCCAAGGATGTTGGAACCATAAAATATGACATAGGATTTACAAGGTAGATGACACCTTAATCCTAACAAAATATGTCACCAATTTTTGGTGCTCACGAACTGTCTAATAGTACCAAGGTGTCTTTTGTTTGTCCTCAATGGGGGGATTTTATTTGGGAGCCATAAATTTTGCCCAAGGTGTAGGGTTTTCTACTTCTTATAGACAACAAAAGCTCTTTTCAAGCACTTCACAGCAGTGTAGGTGATTTTTCAATTTTTGCTCCATGTGACTTTTTTTTAGTTTGAAGGTACATTTACTCTCCTTTTTTGTGATACACATAACTTTTGCTTACATAGTCAAATTTTGGTAATTTTTGTGAAATTGATTAAAAAATTGCAAGGAATTTGTCTGCAACTTCCAAGTTTTTATCTGGCAAATATTTTTTTCTTGAAAATTGTAAAAATCACTGTGTTAGAAATTGTTGATTGAGGCTTTTCAATTGTATAAATTGCATTTAAGTGCCCAGTATCTTTTTTCTCTCTTGGTGTTTGTTTTTAATCATGATAGGAACTAGGAGTATTGAGCTCCTCACTCCACACAACTATAACACATGGAAACAATAAATGAGACAAATATTGCAATCTAAGGGACTTTGGCAAATGTTGAATAACAAACCATCTGAATTTATTAAGGAGTTTGAAATTTTATCTTATAAGAATAAGTTAGATGAAGCCATGGGGCTCATGGGATTGCATGTATCTGATAAATTGTTGTTTCACTTTCTAGAGTGCACAACATAAGCAAGTATGGACAAACTTGATGAATTGTATGGTACCATTAATGAGTTTTGTGTTTTGCAATCAGAGGTAGATTTGACATCACTCTCTTTAGATGATTTTGCTTCTATTGGGAACTTTCTTGTGAAGTTCAAATTGATATTGTTATAGTTGAAAGGTTGTGGACATGATAAATCTAATAAAGAATGTATCTTGATTTCTTCTAAGTTGAAGGGCCCATTACAAGTGTTTTCATCTACATTCTATCATACCATGGATGCCTTGGGAATTGAATTTAAGATGCCCACCTATGAGTTGTTTTGCGAGTGTCTTAATAGGGAATAGGCCAAGCTAGTTTAGTTGGATGCATTTTCTAGTTCTAAAAGCGAAGCATTGATGGCTCAATCTTCCAAGGGAAAAGGTAAAAATAGGAAGCAGCCTAAGAAAATTTACTTCAAGTGATGAGCCTCTCTCCAAGCTGAAGTAGACGAATATGGAGAAGTCCACTTCTCCTTCCACTTATTCCAAGTCTGATGAGACTACCTCCAAGACAAAGAAGAAATTAGGTGATCTTTGCTCTTTTTGTGGCAAGTGTTTACTGCCTAATTCAATATGTTTTGAATAGAACTGAGTAAATAGGATAAATGAATACTAGAACTACAAGAAATTCATACCAGTTATTGCAGAAAGATATCTCATTGTATTTCCTTCATATGTTTATACAAAATAGCTGAGGGAAATTTCATAACATGCGGTCCCCTTTCTCAAGTAACAAGAGCAACCGCTTACATCCAAAAGGTAAAAACTAATCATGCCGGCTACCAAAGAAGTAAAATATCTAATAGGAATATTTTTAGCAAGTTGGTTGTCCTTTTCCATCAGCTATTGATCCTTCACCATCAATTCTTTTTCTTTGTCAGTGACCTTGGCCTTCTCCAGTTTTGTCAGGTGGGATTGTTGAGTCAATTGTGTTTGAATTCTTTGGTTTTTTCTCATCCATTGCCTCTCATGACTTTTGAGAGACTTGTGCCAACTCATCCACACATTCCATAAACTATTGATGGGAAACCATGTGGTGCTGAAGTAGATAGAAGACCTTACTGAAGATGGACTTTATGGAACAAAGAGTTGCAATGACATGGTCACCCGATTCACTAAATGAAGGTACAATTCTATTGGGTCACCATGCTTTCTCCATCTTTGGAGTCTGAGTAGTGGGCCAACCCTTTGAGAGAAAGATTCTTGAAAATTCCTTGTGGCATCCTTCCTCCACAAACTTTTGGATATGGTGAGCCTCTTGTAGAATGAGAGAGTGAGTGCTATCCAGGCATTTAGCTATGTCAACTACTTCACTCATAATGGCCTCCATGGGTTCCAGGTCTTGAACATATCACTAGATAGCACCCAAGGGATCTTGACGGTTTTGCTTGGAGAGCTGTATAATGATGTCCTCATTGCTACTGGATTCCTCTTGATGTGGTGACTCCTTTGGTGATGTAGGCTGCTCCTATAACTTGGAGGGACACCTTCCTGTACAAGCTCAACAATGCTTGCTACTTGAGTGCTGGAAGATGGAACACTGTCGGTTGAAAGGTTGGCAGTGGGCGGGGATGTTGTAGGCTGTTCTATTTCTTGAGTGGGGCTCAATGGAGGGTACTCCTGGATGTCAATAGGAGCCCCAATGAAACTCAACCATCTGTCAATTTGCTCTGAAGCTTCCACTAACAATTCATCTAGGATAGCAACAGGAGTAATAACATCAATTGGGGGAATAGCCTCTACTATAGGAATGTCCCATAGTGTGGTACCCGAAGTGGATGTAGTCAAGTCAATTAGGTCATTGCCCTCCTCATTGTTGTCTTCTTCTTCAGATGATGCATGCACATATTTCCTTTTCTTGCTTGAAAGCTTGACTTCCTCGCTTGGCTAGACCTTTGTGTGTAATTGAGTTCATCAAAAAATAGTGGGCCAAGAGGAATCATACAAAGTATTTGGATGAAACTTGTCCATTTGCACTGAAGGCACATGTGTACAAATGACATACAAAAACAGGGCTATGGCATGCTGGGTCATCTAAAAAATTTATTCTTCTATGAAAAAAAGTCCTGGATGTGGGTAGACAACATTGTTGCCCAATTATAAATTTTACCCTCACTTAGGGCAATCATATAATCAATCATCCAGACAAAAATATCAGATGCTTGGGTGGCACCCATCAATTTGCATTTTATTAAATCCATGACACAATGCCATTTAGTGTTTGCCAAATGATCTTTACACAACTTTCTACTTCCTACATGCCACATAGTAACCTTCTCTTGGTTGGTGAGATTTGTTCTAAACAATTGGGGAACAAATTGCTTCTTTTTGGCTCAATGTGATTTTTATGGCTGGTTTTGACATATTAATTCTTGAGCATGGAATACCAAGAACCCTTTGAAAACCTTTAGGATGAAATGTAATGGTAATTGGGCAATTCATGTAGTCTATCATAGTTTTGTTTTCTTGGCTTTTGTAATTGGCACCCATAGTTTTCAAGTATAGTTCAAGTTCTCAAAAATTAAAGAATGGAATTTGAACGACTTTGTCTGCCTTGGCATTTTGGAGAGCCACCTTCAGTGGGTGGTCTTTAGGATTATTGAGCCACCATGTTCGACATTCGATGGTCTATTGTCGGTGGCTTCTCTTTTTTTCTTGTTAGAATTTTTGGCCTATATTGTTTAGAATGGCTTTCCTCCATTACTTTCTTTCCTTTTTTTCCTTCCATGGCTGCTGTATATACTTTCTCAATTGTATAGCCTTGAATGCAATATTGGATTGGCTTTTGGCAATCTAGTTCTTGTTCGAAAAAGTTGTAATTGATTTTGGAGATGTCCTATTAAGGCCGTAAAAACCACAATGGAATTGCAAGGCATGCAGTAGAAAATGTAGGCCATAAAATGCCTGTTGCAAGTTATATTGCCACAATTGGCAACAAACTATTTAAAATACAACTTTCCCAGTCATAGACATAAAAAAATATGACTCCATTCCTATTCAATTCTCCAACACTGTATGATCAATAAATTTTCACACTTGTTGCATTGTAAAATGTCATATAGGAAAATATTGTGCCGTACAGGTGAAAAGTTGCTGCATTGTACAATGGAAGATTGAATGGGTCATATAATGCTATAGCTCCCTTGTCATACAATGCGAACAAGTGAGGCACATTGTATAGTTGAATTGTCGTCTTGTACAAATTGTAATCGGCTGAGAGTGTTAGTAGTCAGCCAAATATTGTAATTAAATAAAACTATAGTATAGGCAGCAAAATATTTTATATACTTTATATTACATATACTTTGGTTCATTGTAGTCGGGACATTAGTGAGACCTTATGCTTTATTATATTACATTTTGATGTTATGTTATACGCGACATATGTTGACATAGTATGGAGGATTGTACTTTGGTTCTATTGCATTAATAAATGAAGTACTATTCTATGCACATTGTTTGTACATGAATGTTTCTTGTACATGTTCTGTATGTGATATTTCCGTTTACTCACTTAGTACGTTGAATCTATTCCTGTGAGTAAACACAAATGAGGAGGTGCTCCATGTCGATTGTACAAACACGAATCAATCAGTCTGTTCAATCCGTAACACAGAGTTAAATTGTTGTTGGCCACGTGATAATCACAATCTCATCTTCCATCTTGCGATCTATTGCTTCTAGCTGATCGCAAATGTCTTTGATCTTCATCAAGTGATTCTGCAAAGACATCTTCTCGTCCATCATGATCAAGAATAACATATTCTTTAGGAAGAAGGCTTTTCCCTTG